>JAHWFP010004951.1:0-19062 GCA_023313725.1 Lithobius niger | reverse complement strand
AAGGTTACGGCTGTTGGACGGTGTCTAGGGGGGGGGGGGAGTAGGTGAGGGGTTTTTTGGAGGGATAGGCCCGGGTTCGAAGAAGGAGGAACAGGTTAATAATACCGGCTAGACCTAATAAAAACGCATACTTCAACGCTACGATTAGAGGGTATCACCCAGTAAACACACACATTTATTGAGGTAAAATACAACATCGGCACAAAGTAGCTATCGGGACCAACTTCTCGAACAAGAATTGCTATGCTGGCATGGAAAACGTTAACAGGCACCCCACTAGATTAAACGCCCGGTTAATATTATTTTCACTTTAACCGGCAGCTCAAGGTATTAAAGGGGAAAAACACGGCAACTTCCACGCACTAAATCTTCGCCTCTGGCAAGCACTAGCCTTCTGCGAACAATAAAAAACGAACACAGGTTAGCGTTATTAAGCCTTCTTATTCACTCGTACAAGAATACTACCGGCCTACTCCTTCTTTAATGGCTTCCTAGCGGCTTCCTCGGTAACATTGGGAAAAGTACGGCGATAAATGCGAATAGATGCACCACTACACACGCGTCTTCATTACGACGCACTAATAACGATAAATTCTAGTAGTAGCTATTCGTCATTACCTTGAAATGTAGCCGCATCTTCAGGTTGACCAAATTCAGTTAAGGCTGGAGGAAACATCTTTAGTTGGTGTTGACGGAGAAGGAGGATTGCACAGGATTAGGCTTTTAGCGCAGCATACGAGACGCACTGATTTCGCTCGCCATCTTGTCTTCGTTGCCTCTCGAATCGACGTGACGTAGGACGTGAAACGTCATTCCTGGAGAAGTCCGTCTAATTACGCCGATTGTTGCAGAGCAGCCTCGCCTGGCCCCATCTGATCTTAGGCTTCCCTGATGTGGTGAAACGGAACTGGGCTGGAGAAAGTCGGTCTCGGGAATGGCTCCCGGAATTTGGAGCAAGTCGCTTATAACCCAGAAACGAAATTTGCATAAAGGATAACTACTGGATTTAGTAAAACTTGGGGTAAATAGTAGATCTGATTAAAGAGAATTATTAAAAATATTAAGGCATTAAACCCAATAAAACATTTCCACAACAAATAACAATAACAAGACAATTAAATAATAAGTTACATCGTAATATCAAATATTACGTCAGACCAATACTAGATACATGCAGCTATTGCTTCATGGATGCCGATATGTTTCGTACCCACGACCACACTTACCGTAGGCACCAGGCAAAGAGTGAATCGATGGTGATAAACCACGAAGAATCACGACAGTACAAACGTACAAACAAACAAATCGTATGTTTGGAATAATATAGGTGAAATGTAGATATGCTGAGGAATGTGACTAACGAACAGTGAACAACATTTGCAATTAGTTTGCGTCGAAATAATCAGTACAATAATCAGTACATAGAATTTACATGAATCATGGATCGTATTGAAGCTATTAGTTACGCACTGAGATGATCTGGAGAAGGATGTACGCAAAAAAATAACCTAAACGGATGTAACACATATAGATATTAAAATTAGTTTTGTATCAACTGACTTCATGCATGGAAGCCTGGTTTTAAAGGGTGCTAAACATTCGTGTTTCCGAAGTACGGTGGTGCGTGGATTGAACAAGCAGAGCGAGGGATTTCCACGTAAAGTCAACTTTTTCAATGTGTGTATCGCTTTGCTCTCTCTCTCAATCTTTCATCTCTCACCTTCGTAGGAGATTACTTCTGGAGGAGAAGACGTACAAACGTGCAAACAAACAAATCGTATGTTTTGAATGATATAGATGAAATGCAGGCGCGCTTAGGAATGTGATGGACGAACTGTGAGCAATAATTACAACCAGTTTGCGTCGAAATAATCAGCACATGATTTTGTGATGCTCTTGGAAGCAATGAAATTACTGGAAGCATGGATCGACGTAATGCACTCGGACCATTTGCTTGATCGTTTTAGACATGGAATGTCTGTCAGCAGCACAAGAGTTGCAGCATGAAAGCTCCTCGAGCGCAGCGAGACGACGCGGAACGAGCGAGCGAAGCGAGTGACTCAGCTAGTCAATTTTTATCCGTGTACATTTTAACAAGTAAAGTGAAACTTCAATCATATAACTCATTTTTTTTACGGCACACTTGACGTTTTTGTTTGTAATTTTATTATTAATTGTTATTATTGTTATTTACATAGTAAATGAAAAAAAAAACCAATCTATTCTGCATGGATAGTCACGTTTTCCATACTGTATTGAAATCTATGGTTTTGCCCAAAATTACTCGATAGAAAGACTACAAAAAATTCAGATTAAATTATTAAAATACTTTTTAAAAATAACGATAAATATTCTACTGAGGAACTGTATAAAAAACATGGTACGCTTAAAATGATCATGTTAAGAAATTATGTTGTATTGTTGAAGAACTTTTTCTGATTTTAATAAATTGAATAAAAATATTTTATTAAACAGACGCAACACACTGCAGTTATTTACACCGATTATGTAACATAAGTGTGGGTAAGATCTGTAGTAACTTTTTTATACCCGATCTTTTTAATAAATTACCCAACAATTTTTCTCCCTACCAAGTTTGTTGCAGTGAACAAAAGTAATAAAAAATTGGTTAATCGGGGACTAAATATCTAAATCTTGCTTGGTCAGCTCCACATTATCTAAACGCTTAACTAAAAAAAAAAATACTCAAGAAAAAATTAAGGGGAAGAATGATTCTCAAATTACAGGTTTTCAACTATTTTGTAACCACATATTTACCATTTTCGTAACTACATATTAATTTATTTTGTAATGTTATTCTCATATGCTTTATTTGTAACCGTAATTACGTTATTTGTTTTGGTGTTCTCGGATGCTTATTTGTAACTACAAATTACTTTTTTATTATTTTTATGTAATTTACGTTAATTAATTTTATTTTGCTTGCTTTTGTGTCTCAAATCTTTCCATTTATTTGATGTAATTTTACCATGCACGTAGGTGCTTTCAGTGCTTCACGTGATTTTCCTTATCCATAATAATAAAAATAAATAAAAACAATTATTAAAAAAGATAAAAACGTGGCATTATCGCTTATCTCGCATTGAAAAACAGGCTGGACTTAAAAAGCAGGTTATCATTACAAAATCTTTATATTCTACCGTGGCGCCATTTAGCGGCAGTGATATCGTTAATTTTTATAGCTTGCTCCCAGATGCACGAGGACATAGCAAATTTTCACTCAATAATTAAGGAGGCTCGTGGCTTGTTTGTTTCGTTAAAAGTAATGGCGTTGTGCATTCCATCACTTGATGCAAGCATGTGCTAGATAGTACTACAAAATGGCGTTAGATGGCGTTAGATTCTGCAGATTTTCATTCGATGACAAACTGTCTTTAAACTCTGTAAACAGCATTCAACCCAGTAAACCCAACGATATATCAAGAACAAATACTGTCATTCCCGGGACTTTGGTCAAGGATGCTAGCAACTTTAACGGTTCTCTTGGAAAATGTGGCCTTTCTGATGCAGGGATGGCATATTTGCAAAGAACAGGGGGGAAGGGGTGTGCGAGGAGGGTGTTTTCCATGGTTTCGAATAAACGGTTTGCTTCGCCTTTATCCAAAATGAATTCAGTGAGGTAAATTGAACAGCTGCCAGTCCGAGGGGATTGTCCATCTTGTTTAGCTTTCCCTATAATCTACGCATTAACCACGCTGCTCCAATTTTCGAACACGCCCCTTTCTGGTGAACATGCAGCGAGCGCGTCGCTTTATTGTGATCCGTGCCTTTTTCTTGTGTTTGTTCACGTTTTCTGGCGATGGGGGACTGAAGCAAGGGGAAAACAGCCTTCCTGAAGTTATACTAAGCTAGCAATTTTTCACTTTGCTTCGAGATATTTTTCGCTTTCAATTTTTACAGAGGTTTTTTTTTGTCCCCTTTTTTCAAGGCTTTTTATTTCAAGTTTTTTTTCTCCAGTAGTTTTTCCCTTTTTTGAAAGGTCTTTGTGTTTTCGAAAGGTTTTCCTTGCCAGAGGTTTTCCTCTCCAGAGATTCTGATTGTTTTCGAGCGGCTTTTTCCCTCTTTTGACAAGTTTTTCTGTTTTTATCTAGCGGTTTTTCCCTTGATCATGTCGGAGGTTTTCTTCTTTTTCCGAAAGGTTATTCTCCCCCCCCCCCACCCCCTTTTTAGAAAGACTTGTCCCTTTTTTAAAGCGATGTTTTTTCCTTTTTCGAAGTTCTCTTTTTCAAGAAGCTGTCCCGTTTTGAGAGAGGTTCTTTTTTTTTTCTCTGTGTTTCAAGAAGTTATTGTCTGGCGTTTTTTTCTTTCGACTGGAGTGATACGGATGCCTAGAATGCTTTTACGGACATAACGAAATTCCCTTCCTTTGCAAACATTAAAAATTCCTGGGACAATTTCCTGACAGGGAAAGCAAAAACTGAACCATGTTGCGTCGGAAAATTACTTGTGATGTGATTATAATGAGAAGCACTAACGTAAAGATTTGAATTAAAAAAAAATCCTATAGCATGACAAGCGATAACACGTATGTTGAAACGTTTCGGAGAAAGGGTATTGGTCTGTCTCGTTTTGAATCAAAGGCGAATGATACAATACAGCGGTCCAAAACTTAATTTAAAAAAACACGGTAAATTAAAACATCGTTGTTTCCTTATCGCTAATAGGCTTCCTCGACGTGACTCAATGAAATAATATCGTCGTATTTAAACACTACAGGAACACACGCAACCGTAAACAAAAGGATTTCCTTAACAACACACATTAGCTTCATTTAAAATAGTCTCGACACTGTGTTCCATGGATGAATAAGCCTAATCTCGAACGAAATTGTACGTTAGCTGCTACTTACGAAGTTAAAACGGCAGTTTAAAAAAATTAGGCCTAAAACTAAAACTAGGCCTAAAAGCTAATAATAATAAAAGGTGTCGGCCAATAAGCTAATAGCTTGTTATTAGGCCCAAGCGGCAGATGTTAAGTGGAAGGTTTTACCACCATCAGGAACAGTTGTTTTTTGCCGTATGAGGGAGGAAACCGGAGTACCCGGAGGAAACCCTCGTGCCGTGCACCAGAGCTAACACGTTTTAAACCAGCAATTTTGATGATTATTAATTTTAGATTGTATAATAGAGAGCGCTGTTGCAGTGCATGACAGAGGTGTGCGCCTCAATATTTTCGAAAGTGGCGGAAGTGTAATGGTGACTGGTTTCGACTACGTAGTTTGCTGCAGCCATTTGTTAATATTTGAGTCACAATACCCCAAAATCCCTTGCGCAATTTTGTTGATTTTCGAACTTATATCCACAAACAGTAAACAGGATTCACGTGTAAAATGTGAAATGAACCTGACGATGCGTTCAAAAATTATCATGCCTAATGAGAAACAGAATGACAACAGGACAGAAAAGAGAATCTCCACTAATCTGATTTGCAACACTCTTCACTAAAAGATTAGGGATTAAAAAATCGACTTCGCTTCATACTATTCATACTAAGTAGTAGATATCCGTGAGGAATAGGCAGTTAACCGGCAATAATTGCTCGTTTGTGAGAAACGGGCATCCAATGTCGAGGGGGTGGAGAAATCACACGAGCGCAGCAGCGCGAATTAGTTTTCCATACCCCCTCGACAGTGGACTCTCCATTTCGAGCAAACGAGCACTGTTGCCATTTAACCGCTTATTTTCACAGATGTGCGTTTTAATGGTAAGGTGTTACGTCAAGCTAACTTATGGAGCTAACTTATTTGAGTTTTAATTTTTTGTGTGAATTAAAATGAATTTAAGAATTTTTATGTACAACTGAATTAAATTCCTGAACAGAAACTTCCGGTTTAGAAACTTCTTGTCTAGGAAAGTCAGAGCCAAGGAAAAGACGGTTTTTTTTTTTACTCTCCCATTTACCAAATTTTATAGGTCGTATTTTTTCTACTTTAATAGTTTAAATAAGATTAGAGTATAAAATGCTGTAGGGACGTAATTCGTAGTGTTTAGGTGCATTAATTTCAAAGTGTCAGTAGCCTAGTTTTCATACCGTCGGGACTTGCCGGGTTAGGCTTAGCTTGCAACTTTTTTTTCGTGTTCGTACGGAAAACGTCGTCAGTCGTAAATGTGCCTGTTTATACACTGGTTTTGCAATTGGTTATGCTGGTGTGTACCCGTTTTGCGGAATCCCGTTTCGCTTAATTAAATTATTTTTAAATAATTTAACGTTGGAGAAGTTAAAGAAGCATTCCTAATTAGAAGGAATTTGTGATTAGTCGCGGTTTCTGATGTCATAAGTTCAGCCGCGGAGAGCGCGGCAGCGCGAGCAAGGCACGTAATTTGAACAAAAATTAGTCGGCGAAAGGGGATTAGGTGAACCGGGAATCCCCGTTTTGCCGAAAATTAAGCCACTAACGGGAATCGGCGAAACTGGATTTGGCGAAACGGTCATACACCGTTGTGTGTGTCGAATTTATGATGAGTGTTGCGTAGTTATGAAGAGTCGATTATTATGTCACGTGATGGAGCTGTCACTCGGCAGATTAGAGGTTGTGTAGACCCTCACAAAAGTGTCAGATTATCAAAAAATTGTGGGTTATCAAAATTAACCCACTGTGACGTGTGTGGGTTTTCATATTAACCATATATAACGACTCCACTTTTAGCATGGGGATGTGTTAGCGTGACGTCACCGTGCATTAACACGTGTATATAGTACTGAACTGCATCATACGACGTCGCTAAAAGTCATAACTTAGCCGTCAAAGCATTATCTCGCTTCTTGACAAAGTCTAACATGTGTTCTTAATCAAAAAAATTTCACGGCCCCACCGAAACAACTTGTATTTTCCGTAAAAGGTTGGTTATACCCTCCCCCCCCCCCTCCGTGCCAAGCCAAAACCGCAACAGCGCAGTTTTCTTAACAACTCTTGTTCCATGTAATAAACGTCAAAAGTGCCTTCACCCGAAATCCATAAAACTGGCACTTTGACGCCTGCCTGGCTTTCACGCATTATTAATCTTTCAGAAAATCGACGTCTTAATAAAACATGAGTATTGACGCCATCTTGTCCTGACCCGCCCTCAATGTCTGTCTGTCTGCCTCTTTGACATTTCAATCATCTCAGTTTCGCCATCGATGAAACGAAGAGGGGTTTCTGTTTACAAAAAGCAGCCACGATGACACGTCGTTTTGTTGAGCAGAAGCGAAAACAATGTCCAAAATCGAACCGCATATTTCGGTATTGTATATTTCAATATTAGTGTCGTGCGTAGGAGGGGAGGGGGCAGGGGGGCATTGCCCTGCCGTTTTCGGCGAATGCCCTTTCTGTAAAATGAAAAAAAAAGGCATTTTGCGCCGACATTTACTGGTGCGACGGTGCCTGAGAAAGTGTCAGAAGCTCTAAAAAAGGATAAAAAGGCCTAAAGGGAGGAAGCCTGAAAAGGGCAAAAATTGCTGAGGTCAGGTAAACGAGAGCAGAAAAAAGGTTCCCAAAAAAATGTCCACTAAAACTTACTGTGCCTTTTACTAAAAAGTTGCCCCTGCCCTCTTGGACGCCTGTGTACGTTGGTGCAATATTGTTTCGACCGATGTTCGTAGCAATGGCTTTACGTAACAAAACCGTGTATCGACTGAACAGGAGAAAATAGAAACAAGAGAAGTAGCCAGTGGCCTTCTGCATTTCAGCAATATTGCGTACGCGCTGAGTAACCACACTAGAAAGTGACTCGGCAATTCTAATCGGAAATTTCGGGATGATCTTTTACGTGCCACAATCGACATGCGCACGAGGAATTGTAGAGCCCTTCTTTTCCTGAAATTGCCAGGGTTGTCTGAGATTAAGCTCGTAACCGTGACGTCAGTCACATGAGTTCGTCACCTTGTACCATCAGTGGGTGTTACTTATTTGACCGAGTGAGCGAACCGAACGAGGTCCCGTTTTAACTCGGTATTTCGGCACTTTGTTTGTGTATCTGTACGTTTAGCAGTGACGGCCAAACACGTGAACGGATTCAAATGAAATCTGGTAGAAAACCAAAAATGGCCTAAACCAAAATGGCCACTTCCCACCGACAACAAGTTTGATTATCTACTGCAAACCCGGCCGCGTTTTTATTCCTGTGGAGGATTTAAATGCAGCCACAACGCTGAAGATAGGGAACAATTAATACACAGCCATAAAATGTTATTTATTCATTTCGACTGCCAATAAAACCATAACGACAACGTTTTTTCACCGAGTTGAACGATTACGGCGAAAGTCTTGAGATGGCAGTGGCCATTTTTTTTTTGCTGCCCGGTTGGTAGCAATCTGTATGCTAATAGGCACTTTCACAAACTCATGGAAGAACTAGGCGCTAAAACCCCATCTCATCAAAATAGTTCTTAAAGGGACACCCGGCCTGCCTTATAACATTCCACCTGCCTTATAACAGTTCGCGCTGGTCGCCTTCCGCGCATACACGAACACAACGGCCATCTGAGACAGAGCCCCCTAAGAAAGAAAGGCCGAGTCAGTGCCTGCAAAACCGCGCACAGAAAACATTGCGCAATCCGTCGAAACGGCCGCTAGATGGCAGCTAAGGCATGTGCCGCTTTCTGCGAAGAAAGCATGGCCAAGAGTGTTGTCGCGTGCATTCTGGCTGTTTAAAATAAAAATGGTAAATTGTTGTTTGCCTTTCTGTAATTCCACGGCAAGAATATCAACTTGAAAGGGTGTGAATTACCATGAATTATCCTCAGACCGCTATTTTAACAGCCGATGGCTGGAAAACATTACTAAAAGGTTGGATCAGCCACCTGACTGGTAAATACAAATGAAACTTGTCGGCATTTTCGTATTAGTTTAATTTTTCAAGGATGGCGTTGTCCTTTATGGACTATTAGAGAACACAGAAGGAAATTAAAATAATAAATGACGTTGTAGCTTAATTAATATGCTATAAAAATATGGCTAATATTTATAATTTGGATTTACATTGAAAAATTCCATACCCAAATTTGATAATCGACGAAAAAAAAATATCTCAGCTCAAAGTTTAAAAAAAAAGTGAAAAATAGGGACCCATTTTTTGGATCCAAAATCCAATTTTTTTTTTAAAGATTCTTTTTTTTTAAATAAGAACTTGGGTGGAAAAAAAAACGAAAAAATTGGAGCCACTTTACCGGATTCAGATTCGCTTTTTGGGACATTGTAGCTATTTTCACAACTTTTTTTTTTTAAACTTTCGACTGAAAAAAAGTTTGAACACAGAAAAAGTTATTGTTTAAACTATTTTTGAATCGCGGAACTGTCAAACGTCACGCTGAGTCCTAATAAGTATTAGACTGTGAGGAAAAAAAACTAAAATATATATTTACACATATTCGTTTCTCTCAGTCTGACGGGACGAATATTTATCCATTATTCTGCACAACTTGAACAGCAAATGACAACAATCAGATGGTAAACCAGATAAAACTGAAATAGAAAACCAGTAGGAATGGAACTGTCAAAAATAGTTAAAAGGACATGGCCCTGTCGAAAAAAAAACGTTCTTGGGCATTAGACCTACAAAGTGAGTTGGCAATTTATGCCTACTTTTATTTTTAATATTTTTTAATCCAACTTTCAGGTGTGCAATAAAATATGTTTCCGTTTTGCCCTATAATTTTTTTTTCAAATGAAATGTAGTTTTGGGTGTATCTGTCTGCTTAATTCTCGTATTATTCTGGGTATTAAAGTAAATTTTGTGCACAAAACTATGAAACTGTCGAATTATTTAAAGTAACTGACATAGCTTGATTTCTAACAATTTAAAGCAGTCATTATAAATCAGTGCAGGACTAATAATGGAGTATACGAGTTGTTGTTCAGAGTAATTCTTATTTTTTTTAATCATTACTTTACGTTTTTCTTTGTTCGTATTTAATTTAAGCTTTTACTTAAAATATCAACCTGATTTAGGAAGCTACCTTCTGTTTCTGTTTCTGTTTTCGCTAAAAGTAGAAAAAACTAGCAGCCGCGAATGCTAACTTAGCGCCGAAGTGGCACATGCCAGTAGCGCCCTACTGCGGCGAACTGTAGCGACTTACTGTGCGCGTTTTCCAGCGTTACGGGAGCTACGGTTGGCTCGGCCTTTCTTTCTGTCTGAGATAGCTGCGTTCTTCGCAGCGAAGAACGTAGCCACTGTCTCATTTGTCATTGTGCCTAATAGACGAAACAACATGAACGCATTAATTGTGTCGTAACAAACCGGAATGATTCTTGTATTTTAACATCACAGTTTATAATTTTCCTGACTATTTATTGTCTTATAATTTTGCTTCGGCGATCTATGGAATAATTAGTTTTAATTTTTACCGCATTAGACTTTTAGATTTTTGATCTCATGGTAATTATTAGCAAATTAGTACATGCACACACAGAGATGAAACGTCATGGTTATTGTAAGCGCGCAAAGGCTTATATACTTCGTAAATGATGTTCCGTTGATGGTCGTTCGTAAATAAAGTTCCATTATATTCAACAGAAAATCTCCTAGACGCCACATTTTAAAAAGGATTTTTAGCTAGAGAAAGACTAACGGTAAGTAAATTGACCTTTGGGACCGTACTTGATGTTTAGGATCTGATGTGGAGGATCGAGAAAAATGGTTCTGGGAGGTATATCCCTTTAAATGCGCGGTGAATTTTCTGATACCTCAGCATGACGTCACCGTTGAAGTATCATATATACTCATTGACGCAGGAGCCGAATTTTTTGCGCTGAAGCCACCAACTAAAGATTAAACAGAACGGACAGCCAATGGGCCGTGTCAGTACGGCTCAGCGGTCGGACCTATGAATTTGGTGCCAAATGTCGTGGGTTCGATTCCCCGCTCAAGCAGTATGACATCCAAGTCCAAAAGGCAAACGTACACCTTTTTTACCTTTCGTTTCGTCTTTTTTTTTAGCTTTCGTCCAGTTTTGTTTTGCTTTCGTTTATTGTTATACCCTGAGCAACACAAATTTGGACGAAAGCAAAATGAAAAGGAGCGAAAGCAAAAAAAACAAAAACAGAACGAAACCAAAGTAAAATAGCTGTAAATAGGTTTGCATCCGTATTTATTTAACCGACTGAAGATGGTTGGCTCGCAGGAGTTTTTCGCTAGGATGATTTGCGTAAATGTAATTAACAATTGGTGGAGATTGTCGTTACACAGTATCCCCACTCAGCTAAAAGAAGGAACAGATCACTCAATCATAAGTAATTAACGTACTTATCGGCTGGTATGTAATGTAAACCCACTTAGCAACGCCCTTACAACGCAAGGGTGATTGGTGAACAAATGATGGTGAGCAAAAACACTTCTTTCCTGACAATGGCCTCCATTTTACTCATCGATCATTCCAGCAAGTTCGTTCATAAAATGTTTAATCGTGACGTCACTTTTGGTCTGTTTTCGTGTAATCGGTCTCGTGAGTTGTTCGGTGAATTTATGAAAATGCTCTTTGTTAACTAGTTTTCTCATCGTACCTCTTCCAACGCTACGCGGGGCCCTGGCGGTATGCGAGGCTACTAATACCTCTGACAATGCTTTGCCTTCGTGCTGTTTCGAAAGCAAAAGCAATAGCAGAGACATTAATAGCCGCAACTACCGCCAGGGTCTCACGTACGCTTGAAATAGGTACGATGCGATTTCTAGTTAACTTTCTAATCTATGGCACTAATCCGCCAGGGGGCCGTTTCTTTTGATCATCTAACGCTTGTCAAATAATAGTCCTTCAGTAAAATAAAAAATATAAACAAAAGATATTTTTTTAATCGCAAAATCCAATTAGTGCTCATAAAGACGCCGTGTGGGTTAAGCTTGCAAAAGCCGACAATAGTAAAAAGAAATATTTCACCTAATGTGACGTCTCAAGGTAGACGCCGTAAGACTACAAGTGAACAAAAAACAGGCACTGGGACAACGCTCATGTTTTTAAAACGTTTTGCGTCGACCGTGTGTGGACTTTTGAAATAGAATTTTAAATTATTCGTCTGTACCTTTGTTGATGTTATTCCTAATTGTACAAGTAAAATCGTGATAGAGATACCATCCGTGTCCCTGCTTCCGAACGAACGTAAAATTTCCGGGAGAGCATAATTTCCATGATTGCGCAGGTGGTGTTGCATAAATTTGATATCGTGAGTGCGTGACTGTAATGCTGTCACTGTAGCCGCCCAAATCACGCGTTTTATATTCATGCACAGGCCTGCTGTTCAGAATATAATATAATTTGCACAATGATGACAGAAGGGAGGGGAGGTAGGCGAACTGCTGAAAAGATGCGCTCAAGGTCTTTAGAATGCAGCCTTTGCAGTAGGGCACACCCATTCATCACTGGGATGCAGGGGATGCAACTATTCGATCAAATTACATCGATGCGATATATACGAACTATCAATGCGACGCAGTGGTTGTACTCCCGACTTCGACGACGTTAAAGCTGCCGGTGGTATGGTGGAAACAGATTAAAACTAGATATGGTACCCAGGGATCTGACCAGGGCTGATATCTCGTACGCTCTCTGATTTCGGATTTCCAAATCTTTGTGAAATCTGCAAATCCAAGTAAAATCTGCAAATTTCTGTAAATCCTGCAAATCAGTGCAAATCAACAAGAAATCTGCAAATCTACTTGCAAATCCAGTAAAATCTGCAAATCCACATAAATCACTGCTAATCAGCAAATCTAAGTGAAATCTGCACATCTGTAAATCGTCATAAAATCCGCAAATCCAAGCGAAATCTTGAAAACCCGAAAAATCTTTAAAATATATGCAAAACTTGCAAATCTGTGCAGATCTTGCAAATCTGTACAAATCTTGCAATCCGTACAAACCTTGCAAATCCACGCAAATTCCTTCAAATCTGCGGAAATCCGCGGAAATCCGTGAAAATCTGCAAACCATTTGTAGTGATTGTGGATTTGCCAATCTCGTACACTATATCTGGGTTTATCGGACCCCTCAGTCTTACCTCTTCCAAGCCAAAGTGGGCTTTGGAGGAAGCTATGGCTACTAATACTTACGATAATGTTTTGCCTTCGAACCAGCAAGGAGGCAAAACATTACCAAAGGTATTAGTAGCCGCAACTACCGCTAGGGCCTCGCATAGGCTTGGAAAAGGTAAGATAACGAAAAAACTCCACCTGCCACGGAGTAATTATTTACTCCAAGGTGCAACACAGGGAAAAAAAACCTAAAGATGAGCATTATTCTTACGATCCAACTTCACTTTTTACGAACCACGCGAGAGTTTCATCCGCTAAGTTAATTGTCCGACTGTGGTGTCGTCACTTGTGGCACCACAGTATTTCGCAATCCTTGTTTCCCTATTGTTAACCCATCCTATAGTTTAACATAATAGGACCCGTTTTTTACCTAATTTTACTGGACTACACTAGCCTCTCCGATCCTTCTGGCTTGGCTTTGTGTAGTTTTTCCCTTACCCTGCTGCTAAATATATGTAGCGGAACGGAATTAGAGCATCAAAGTTTCAGATACTTGAAAGGTGCACCTCTCCTGTGATGTCACATCTCAGCTATTAACATTGGTATTCTAGCGTGCGATTCTTGATAGTTCAATTAAACCTTGTTAATGCAGCCGAGTTTATGTCTTTCCTTATCCGTTGGAATTCTGAGGTCTTAAGTTTGCAATAGATCTGCCAAGAATCGCACTCTAGAATACCAATATTAAGAGCTGAGGTGTGCTATCGCATGGAAGAGGTGTACCTTTCAAGTATCTGCAACTCTGATGTGCCAATTCCGTTCTGCTACATATATTTAGCAGCAAGGTAAGGGAAAACTTCACACATACATAATATGTATATTTTATTCATGTGCAGTGCGATTTTACTGTCACTTGCGTCTAAGGCTACTGTTTTTAAATTTTGTAATTTGAAAAAGTCTTCCATCTTTTGATTCATGAACACCACTTTCCTCATTTTCATTAGACTGGTTTTTATTTTTGATGCATCTGTGTTCTTCTCGGTTTCATTGTCGTTAATTTTTCTTAAAGGATTTTAAGCTTTTCACTGGAACGTTTTAAGCCATCTTCTTTTTTGTTTCTTTTCCTTGAAGTGCAGTGACCGAAGTTAGATTCCCAACTGTGTTGTTTACTGCCAACCTCACCTGACAAATGCGGAAATTTGAGAAGATTCTACGCAATGGCTGTCATACCAATGCATCGCTAGTATTCGGTTTCAAGGATGGTCATTAATCAATTTGACATAAACAATATTTATAGAAAAACAAAGAGAAAAACAAGGTTGTGGAGAGAAGAACATTAGAAGCGAAAGGCCCACGCGTTTTCCTTGTTCGAATGTCATAATCTGAAACAAAATCCACAAGTGTGAAAAAACCTGCTAAGTTTCATCCAATCAAAGTGTTCTGATTTTTATATCAGAACAAAAATGGCTGCCACCAAGTTCTTACATGATATACCAACCCTAACCGAAGTGTTCCATTAGAAAGTAGTGTTATCCCCGCCCCCTGTCAACGAACAACCGCCAAGATAATGCCATCGACTATTACTTCAAATGTTAAATGAAAAATTTGACCTGTGCTACGGATTATAGCAATGGTTACGTTTTTCATTTAACGCATGAAGTAATAGTCGGTGGGATTATTTTGGCAGTTGTTCTTTGGTAGGGGTGATATCAATACTTTCTAAAGGGAACTCCATGACTGTACAAAACTTGGTGGTAGCCATTTTTGTTCCGATATTACTACTTTGATTGGCTGAAAATTTACGGATTCTTTCGCCCTCTTTTTTTTTTTTTGGGGGGGGGGGGTTCTTTTTAATTGAGGTTTTTTTTTATGAGTTTTGTTTGTTTTGTTTTTTTGCAGCTTTGATAATGAACTTGTGCTCATTAGCCTGTTGTTTCGCTGTTCTTTTAATAATTAAAGGTAGTTTTTTAATGTGTATGTCCCTACAGGTTTCACGAAAATCTAAAGTTTGCTGCAGAATTTACTGCATCCCATTTTGGATTTAATTATTAAGGAGCGGTAACTCTGACGGATTTTTACCCGTCCAGCGCAAACCATCAACAATAACTAGCGCGTCCATTGTATCAACGATGTTCGTGTTGCCGATTATTTGTGGTAGTCTGCTTGCACTTTGGATCAAAGGTTTTACACTGAGCGCAATCTATTTAGTTACTGCCTCCTCAAACGTCAAACCATAAACGGCACATATTGGAGTTTAAAGTATCTTGAATACCAAATTGCATTCGTATTATCGCATAAATTATTTTATATGAGAGGAATTAGTCAGCAGCCAGTGTATAGGTGTCAGCTGAAATCAACGTTTTTCAGGCACTTTTATCACACTGAAACCGTTTATGTACTTGATTCAAATAGAACTATTGCTTGTCAGGGCACAAAGACCGTCCATTTTCAACAATTTTCAAGCTGTTTCACCGCGTAGGTATTTATCCTCAACCATCGTGACAAACGCTCAGCTCTGATTTCAGTTAAAGTACCCAAAGCTAGTGGCCGCCATGCAACAATGCTGGAATTGAACAATGACTTTCTTACGATGAAGCCAGACAATTGAACTTGGCGGACGCACCACTAGAGTGGTCCTTTATAAAAGTACCAATAATTATTAAAAAAAAGTAAAGAAACAAAGGAATAAGGCAACTGGTAGATTCTTCGACAACAACTGGCCTGTATCGCTCGCTAGTGCCTCTCTGTTGGCATAGTGCCTGAAATTGTTTTGTCAATCTCAAACCGCATAATCAGCTTGATAACCCAGCTGGTGGTGAAAAGGATATAGGAGGGGAGTTAAGGGAAACGTTCTCTACGTTGTGTTCCGTTTTAAACCGCGTTTTCGCCACAAGAAATCCGTAGGCCGGTGCACACATGCGTTTTTTAACGCTCGTTGACACTGCGTTGACGGTATCCGGCTAAAACATCGCCGCCGAAACATCGCGTGACAAAACATCGTGTGGACAAATGCAAAACATCGCACGGATTATTGCATCGCGGATACAACATCGCGAACAATAACATTGTGGACGAAACATCGCAAATATAAAAAAAAATTTGTTGCTGTTTAAAATATTTGATAAGTTGGAAGTTAACTTTAGAAGGTGCACTGTAAAAACTAATCAAAACCATCTGAATTTCAGTTGTCTTGGTTGATAATCCTCTTGAAAATCGTAAAACCACCTTAATTAAGCTGGAATGGATCTAAAAATTCTAAATGCAAAAATTTAAATTCTATGACATTCTCTCCTAACCCCCCCACCGTTATTGTACTGGGAATTGTACTATTTTACTGGTGGTCTGTTCCTATTTCCATTATTAGTCCTGTTTCAATTTCGCTATATTCAGTACACAATATTCGCTTATATTCAATCCCTAAACACTAGGACCCGTCTTTTTTGACGGGTTTTCAGTTAGTATTTATATAAGCTTGGTGTTTTTATTTTGTTATTAATACAATTTCTTGAGTGGGGAGGGGTTAAGACTTCCACCTTCTAAAGTTAACTTCCAACTTATTAAATATTTTAAACAGCAACAATTTTTTTTTATTTGCGATGTTTCGTCCAATATGTTTCATCCGTGCTATGTTTACCCAACGATGTTATTGTTCGCGATGTTGTATCCGCGATGTAATTTCCGTGCGATGTTTTGTCCGCTATGTTTTTGTCACGCGATGTTTCGGCGACGATGTTTTAGCCGGGATCCGCGTTGACGTTAGCTATCAATGCACACGTGACCGTTAAATAACGCCAGTACGAATTCGGTTGCAACCCATTTTGCCAACCCCGTGTACAAAAAATTATATTTTGAAACCAATGAGACGATATTGCCTTTTTCGCCCACCTCGTGTACAAAAAGTATATCTTCAAACCAATGCGACGATATTTGGTACAATCATTTACTGATTTAAGACGTACCAGGGGAATATATTATACATTCTTTGCAGATTAACTAAAAAATTCGGATACGTTCTTTAATTACGTTCCAATGAGTCTTCAATCATTTCTGCAACAACATTTCATACTTCACGATAGGTCTTTACTCCCCAATCAGGGGCGTAGGGGTGGGGGGGGGGGGGGCCCCCCCCGCACCGTCTCCCCACTCATTCTCCCAGTCGGCAAATTCGTGAAAAGAATTAATCTGTCGTTGCACGTACACTTGTTATTATTTGTTACACGGGAGGAAATAACCGAGTCGGCATTTCACTTTTGCTCATTTACTCTTTTCCCCATTCGGAAAATTCGTCAAAGACACTAACCTTTCTTTGCACATGCGCGTTGTTATTTATTATACAGGAGCTCTGTATTTCACCTTTGCTGATTGCCTCTTTCCCAGTCGGCAAATTCGTAAGTTGAGTGAATGTTTCGGAGAAGTCACAATTGCATACGGAAAAAAAAACAAGTCGTCTTATCGTTTCGTTTCTTTTCTCCTTTCTTCATACTTTTAACTTTCTATGAATCTTCACTTCGTAACTTACCTTGAACAGGGATTCAGTCTCCTCCACGTTAACTCGTATTGACACATGCGCAATAAGATTCATCATAACTAAGAAAGTGAAGGTATTGTTTATTGGGAAGTGAAGTATTCAACACCAATACTTACTAGTTGTACGGCTGACTGATATTGATTGTCCCTTCCCGACAAATTTTTTTAACATGATGACAAAGAGCACAAAACGAATACGGTAAGCAAATTTAATTCGTTCAGTTTTATTGCGGTATGCCTATGACCTTCAGTAAAAAAAATACGATTTCTGAAATGCTGACACGCGACGAAAACTCAAACTTTTTAGTAGACGTCCTGTACTGTCTATTTTGGTATCTGACTTTTGGCCGAATCATAATATTTTTTAACGACCTCTTCGGACTTCTGTAGCCTTTTCACCGAGTAATTAAATTAAGCATTAAAGACACACGATCAGAATGAAGTTGTTAAAATATCTACGGCCAACCATACGTACATATAGCAAAAGTAGAGCACCAGTGTATGGCACCACAGAAACTTGGATTTATCTAAGAAGAGGCGATTAGCTGTATTTAGATTATTCAGTAAATTTAATCGTATTAGTGGTTAGTAAAACAGCGTAGAACGAAATGTAATTAAAATTAAAGAGTCCCAATGTTTAAAACTTCGATGGGTTCAACGATGGAAATCTGAGGGAACGATACGGAACTAACTGTTTAATGGAAATTAAAACAACATTTATTGCTAATTATTTAAGCCACCAAGTTTTGATTCAAAGTATATATCAGAGCAAATGTTAGTGTCACCAACTTTCACCTCCCAACTGCGGTCACTTCAGTTCACGGAACACCTTGCTGGAAAGTTAAATGAATGCATTTGGTACCGGAAACTTGATGGCAGCCATTTTTTCCTGACATCAATAATTTGAATAGCAAAAACTGTGCAGTTTCTTTTAACCTTTTGGCTTTTGGTTTTAATCTAAATGACGATACAAATGACAATTTTAATTTTGTTTAATTACTGTCTCTATTAATTGGAAATGCGTTAACAATGGGGCACCTTAGCACTCGCGATTGCCGCCAGGAGGAGTCGTGTACTACTGGTCCTTGACTCTCTTCTCGCGTGGAAGAAATGGCTGGCGTTCACTACGAACCAAGACGGATCGAGCAGCTCAAGCCCAATTTATTACGACATGGAGCTTCGACACATGGGAAAAAAACAACATTTGATAGACGAGGTTGAAAGTTAGTTCATTCAGAATATTAAATGTAAAATATGCAGGGTGG
The DNA here is from genome assembly GCA_023313725.1 of Lithobius niger. NCBI lineage: Eukaryota > Metazoa > Arthropoda > Chilopoda > Lithobiomorpha > Lithobiidae > Lithobius > Lithobius niger. Next base: position 311 of record JAHWFP010004951.1, on the reverse strand, counting down.
CTACTAAACAAACAGTGTCCTTAGGCCAGGAACTAGCTTTTGGGGATAGTTGCAAAAGTTTGTAGCTAGTCGCAATATTCCATGTAAGCTCCTAAATACAAAATAAGAGTTAAAATTGTTGTTTATAATTCTGTCCCATTCCCCCCCCCCCCCAAAGAAAAATCGTGGCTACAACTCCATTCTGTTAGCACCAACTTTTGTAAATAGTGGGAACCGGGTTCGTATAAGTACTTCATTTTGAACACGCAGGGAGGACTACATATTTTATATGTGTGAAGATTTGGGGTTGGACACATAAAATTCAGTCCCCC
>JAHWFP010004948.1:0-23802 GCA_023313725.1 Lithobius niger | reverse complement strand
AAGTCCCTCTCTATTCGTGTGTTAACAGCAAATTGACGTATCTCCTACAAAACTTTATCTATGAAAAGCTTTATCTACAGGTTGACAAGTGAATAAAACCTTTTTTGTTTGTTTCTTATTGTTTGCAATCACGTACACAAACAATACACATCATTGACCTGTCTCTCCTAATGGGAACGTGCACGTTATTGTAAATAGTAAGAAAGCTGTGTTACAAAAGGTTCGTATTTCTTGTCAACGTACTAAGGCAGCAAAACGGATAAAAGCTTTTCATTATAGAAAACGGACGTAGTTGTTACTTTCTCTTTACCATATATCAATCACTCGATCGAACACCACTTTATGTGGCGTAAATTTTAAGCAAACAACTTAACCGTAATCAACGAGAACCTACATTTGAACGGAAAAGGACGCCATTGCTGCAACATCTGTTATGTCTCATTACAAATACGTTTCTAGCTACTGTTACATACAACTGAAAACGTTTTTTTGCTCACCAGTCATTTCCTTAGCTTTACCTAATTTATTACAAACTCTCCACTTAAAAATGCCGGGCTAGTTGCCATTGTTTACGTAAGTTTACAGCTCGTCTCGTGTCGCACACATCCGTACCTAACACGGCCATGTTTTGAAATAGCAGTAAATAACCCTTTAAACCTTCCTCGGCAACTAAGGTTAGTTGGGTCCTAACCCCAGTTACTCGTTAGGTCAAACTGGATCAAGGCAGATCAAGCATTAGTATACACGATCACTTAAGTCCAAGGGAGTTAATACATGCGGTCGCGAGATTTTGAGTTACTCCGGGCAGATTGGGTCAATTTTCGAAGGCACCCATGTCCTCCATTCCATCTCACCACCCTCACAACCACCTCGGCTTGGTTTCATGGTGGGAAGGTCTCCTTCAACTCATTAACCTTTTTCTGAATGAATGTTCACTCGTACGTCCTGGAACGAAATCCCACAATATCGCAACGTCTCAATCCCAGAAGTTCCCGTCGCAGACGTTCGGTCCGAACAGCACTCACGTTCACCAACACGTTCAATGCTCGTCAACACGCACGCATTGACACTCAAGGACGCATCATCTTTCGAATCATGAAGATCTTTCACTGTGTCCATGTCAATCACACCACGCCAGTTTGACTGCCATAATTTCACGACTCTTTCAATCTCGTGGGTGAATCCACATCCCGTCTCCGTCACCGACCACCTGCTGCATCATGGTGAAGATGAATTTTCTTCTGTCGTTTGAACTCAACTTTAAAATGAACGACAGCTAAATTCCTTAGGACTGCCCGAAGTGACGTCCAAACTCTTCGCGCACTTCTGAAAGGGAAGAAGACCTCACACTAAGGTCCTTCAGGTCCTCCACGTCGCACGATAACACACCAAGACTCCTGTTTTCTTGCTAACCTTCCACGACCAGGTTTCTCGAAGGAATTCCAGACGGCCAAAGAATTTAATCACTCGGCCTTACGCCTCAACTCATTCCCTCTGGTTAAAAGTCTCGTTCATCCCAAATCTTTGGGAATTCGACCTACTCAATGTTTGTTATCCACTCATCAAACTTCAATCAAGAATGAACATCTTGCCACCAAGACTGATCTCAATGCTCTTTAACCAACACCAAATCAGCTTGAAAAACCTTCACCGACTTTACAACCTGATGTTTTCTGAACCACAACCAACGGTTCCTCATCAATTTGCAACACTCGCTCATTGCCACCTATGGTCCCTCGCCCAAATTTTTGGCAGCTTTCGGACTTCTACCGAGTCAAACTGGACTTCAACGAACTTCTCCAACTCTGCATTCAGTTTTGCCCGGATCCTCATCTTCACAAATTCCATGCCTATGGCAGTATGCTTGGCAGTTCGCCTCTTTCACAGGCTGCCCTTCACGAAGTTTTCCATTGAATAACCCACATACTAACGTTCACTTCCTGGTTTTGCTGCTCCCATCACGATGGCTCTGGGGAACAACATCTCATAAGACCCATCACGTTAAACTCTCCAATGTTATACGCATAAAACAATTCACTCAAGCCCATCTAACACTTCATCCGTCATCGGAAGCTCACAAACCCTCTTCAACCAGCTTTAATACTCCTCCAAATTAATGTACCCATCCACAGCTGATGCACTGTTCCTTGATCACCCTATCTCATTTCTGAACATCTGTATCAATAAGATTCTGAATTCAGAATGGTCTGATGCCCCTTCTTACCTCTCTGAGATCCGAACTTTTGCAACATGACATCTCACGCTCGTCTCAATGCTCGACCTTCATCCAGAAAACCTCAACACCAATGTGCACTCTCTATCCCTCCCCCCTCCCTCCTGCTTAATCTTCACGAACCAGATTTCTGGAACGATCTCATTTGACATGGGCCAAACACTTAATAGACAAACCTGCCACCAAGAAGACCATCCAAGACTCTTCCATTCCACTCAACTATGTCCGCACCATATGTGTCGTCATCCACCTGCCAAATTACAACTTCCTCTAAATCACCTTCTCATATCCTGAACCTCAAGAAACATATCCAACCACCCGCTCAATCCTCCATAGTAGAACCACATCCAGGATCGAACACCTCAAAAAAATATTATACATGATCATCTCTGAAACAACTCAACGCTGGAATCAGGAAACTCGCCTGATCTTCCTCACCAACTCGCTTTGGTAATTGAAAGTTCCCTCCCCACTCAGGCTGCCTTGTGCAGAATGCCGGTCGTGACCAGAGAATGTTGCGTGTGCGACCAATCCACCACAACTCTGTCACAGGGGACCCAGCGCACACCCTTGGGACTTGCAATGACGGTGCCTGTCATCTATATTGACAAGGTCAACTGTAAATGCAAATAAATTTACAGGTAGTGTATATTTTCTGGCCAGCAAGTAGAAAGCCCAATTTTACCAGGGGGGAGGTCAACCCGCCCAACCTCCCCTCTCGAGTCACCATCATGGCGGGATGAAAAGTAGTTGGCTGGCTATCGCTGTAACACCATTTATGGAGGGCCTGCGCGTGCTGGACCCGAGCATGCGCAGGTGGATGTCTGAGCTGGGCGTATCTAGAGAGTTTTGATTCCTCCAGGGTGGTGAGCACTCAGGAACTGAATAAATAAATAAATAAATAGGTAGTGTATATTTTCCTTAAGGCAATAGAAACCAATTTTGACCTCCCCCCTTGTAAAATTGGGCTTTTTCAGCGAAACTTGCGAACCACTCTGTTACAATGAATGAGGATATATACAATGAATGAGGATATATACAACAAAACAACGTTAACTTCCATTACGGAGCAAGGACATCCTAGTAACACAGAAAATTGAAAAGAATTTAGTTAACTGGACGGACACACATTGTTGAGATCGTGTTGATTGTGGCTTAAAGGCCGCAGTTTTGTTCTTGGCTCAATAAAGAATCTAATATAATTGTGGCACGTGAAAATTAGTTATCCTACACGAGGCCCACAATGATAACGGCCAGGGCGCTCGCCAAAAGCTACGTACTGTGATTAAACTCAAATTGTGATTTACAGGGAAGCAAAACAAATAAAGTTGGCGGCCGACTCAGTACAAACTGAAGATACAAGTAACACACAAAATGAAACACTTGTCGAGTTGACAGGACAGGCATATATTGTTGGGTTCGTGGTGAATGTTGCACGTAAATATTACTTAACCTACACGCGGCCTGCTATGGCAAAGGCCAGGGTGGCGTGTGCCTGCGCCAAAAGCTAACTGCTATTGAAGCCAAACTTTTTGTTTTACAGAGAAGCAAAACAATAAAAATTGAGGTGTGATTCTGTTACAAACTGAATACACGAGTAACACACAAAGAAATATAATTAGTACTACACGAGATTCAACTGAAAACTATTCACTATTGATAATACCATTAAAACCGTTTTCACTACAGTATAGTATTTTACACAGTATTCAGTTTCACCAATTATTTTTACTAGATGCCAGTTTACACAAGCTATTACATTTTACCATTGTGAAGATTTATATCTTGGTATTTTGTGCAATAAAATTATTTCTAAGTTACTTATTAACATGTTACACAACACAGAATAATTTCAGTAAAATACTTTACAAATACTGTTTACAAACTTACAACTGCTCACATCAAGATATTTAAGTACGGAACCCATATGGTCGTGTCTGAAATTCAGGAAGGAAAACATTTTTGTCGTATGTAAATTTATATGTTTTGTAGGTGCAGGCATTAGTGAGTGCAGCAGTCTGCTTGTTACGCTTGATAGTGTCAGCGGGTATGCGAATGGATTCATCATGGCTTGAGATGACAATAGTCTTTCACTACGTCAAAATTTAAAAGTTCTGAGGTTCTGTATGACTGTGTAATCCCCCACACTGTCCATTCACTGCAACCATTCGTGAGTATATATCCATAGTTTTTACGTCCACCACTCACAAACTCTGCAATACTGACGTTAGGACTGTACCCTTCCAGCTCATTAGTCATTTTTCCTAAGAAGTCACCGACTTCAGCTTCAATGAGATCAGACATCTTGGGGGTGTATACATATACAGGGTGAGGTAAAAGTCTGGTCACACGCAAATAACTTCCGTTATATTGTTCCTATGTTAATTCTGAGGATATATTTGTAATGTAAGTCAGATATGGCGAAGCCAATGAAGACACTTTCAATGACCTTGAAAATATCATTCAAGGTCATCCACATTCTATCTTCCAAACGGCACAAGATACAGCACAAAAGTGAATTACAAAGTTGTGCGTGAGCATTAAACATGACAAACTACGAAAATAGATTGAAAATCGGAGCATAATTACAATAGTTACGAGGAAAACAAAATATCAACAATGTCTTCCCTGAACGTTTTGACTACCATGCAGGGAAGCTCAGGGGCTGCCTCTACAAGCGAGTGCACGTATGTGATCCGAGTCTTTCCTGCGTCAATATATGTAAGTAAAGAGGGCAGTTCAGGATGCAATTAAAGAAACGTATGATACGGTTTAGACCTAAAGTTTTGCGCCACCATTCACAATGCACAAAGTCACGTTCGGTATGTGATTATTTTCTGATTTTACTTTTTTTTTTTTTCTGGTGCTAATGCCCCTTTGAGTGAGGTGGGCGGGTGGCATATAAGGGGGCACTCCATAGTTAATAAGTGCCGGTATCTGTATGCCAAAATAAAAAAAAAAATTTTTCTGGTAAGGGATCGGAAAATTACACCCCACTTTACGACCCCCTGCTACTAGAAAACGTACGACTACTTTATTGTTAAGGTGCAAATTATTTTTTGTTTTGTCAAATGTGTAGCACCATAAGGAAACGAGCTTTTGGAGAAAACATCGAATAAATAGATTTTTTCAAAGGTTAGTCGCCTCATTCTTTCGGACACTTTCATTTCTGTCCCTTGCTGTCCTCCCCTCCACCGCCGTTATTTACGTAATCTCTTCCAGTCGGTAAATATGTACTTTCGAATAATACTACAACTAGCTTACTACTGCAAGGTAAAATTCCGCCCCCACCCCAAATAGCACGTTTATTTTTGCATACGAATGCCCAAATCCTAAAAAAAAAAAAAAGCCGATTAAGGCACTTTTTTTGGCCGGGGTCGGGGAGGGGGGAGGGAGGTATCTGCATAGTCCTGGGTTGCAGAAATATAAATTCATCTTGTCAATTGCTTCCTGTTCACCATAAACTTGTAATTTACCTTTAACGGAAGTAATCTGTAAAGCCTTAATAATTTATGAAGCTGTTAAAAAGTGCGGGCATTCGAATGTCCACGGTTTTCCCGCCTTGGATGAAAGTTAGGGCATTCGTAACGACAATGCGTTTATTCATTGCTGGCCGATTGTTGCGACGGGGCTTGAAATCACTCAATACGGCATTAGGCTCCGGCAAAAAAAGAAAAGAAAAAATGTAAAATCAGAAAGTAATCACATACTGAACCTGACTTTCTGTGTTGTGAATGACAGCTCGCTACTTTAGGCCTAATCCGTATCCGTTTTAGTTTACTGGAATCTGAAATTTAGCTGCACTCATTGACGCAGGAAAGACTAGGATCACATACGTGCACTCGCTTGTAGAGGCAGCCCCTCGGCTTCACTGCATGGCAGTTAAAACGTTCAGGGAAGACATTGTTGCTATTTTGTTTTCCTCGTAACTATTGTAATTATGCTCCGATTTGCAATCTGTTTTCGTAGTTTGTTTTATTTAATCCTCACGCACAACTTTGTAATTCACTTTTGTTCTGCTTCTTGTACCGTTTGGAAGATAGAATTTGGATAACCTTGATTGCTGTTTTCAAGGTCATTGAAATTGTCTTCATTGGCTTTGTCATATCTGACTTGCATGACAAAAATATCTTCAGAATTAACATAGGACTACTATAGCGGAAGTCATTTGCGTGTGACCAGACTTTTGCCTCACCCTGTATATTAAGGCATCTGTGTCGCAGTACAAGGCCCCCTCCCCCACCATATCAAGGTACTTGTAGAGGTGAAGCTTAGCAAGGGAGGTGGTGAAGGCTGCAATAACAACATTAGTGCAAGGTGACGATGTTACAAAGTCTTTGCAGTTGCTGTAGCTCACCATGAGGGTTTCATGGTTGACAATCTTAACTTGTGTGATCTGGTATTCTTCTGAATTAAGTAGCTTCTGCCAATCTCAAACAGTGTTGATGTACTCGGTCTTGGCAAAGTGGTCACGCATACCATAACGTGCGCAGAAGCTATTAAGGCAGAATTTAGCTAGGCTTCTGAGTCCTGGATTTGGTTTGATGTTGCTTGAATCTAATGTTACGCCCTCTACATCTCTGATCGATTCTCTGAACAAGGTTTGTAGCTAAGGGTCATTGTTTGTCCAGAATGGGAACCCTGATGCCTCAATCTTCAATTTGACAGAAGTGTTTATGTACTCTGGAAACAAATCTGTGGCTGTTTTACATAGTGCCATACATCATAGGTTTTCTGAATGATGTATCCTTTCCGGATAGCCACTACAATTTTGGAAGTGCACCATGTTCCCTCCATTGCCTATTAGCATCATTATGATGACATGAGGTCTGCTGCCGACTCTCTGCACAGCTGAAACGAAGTGGAAAAAGAAGCTTCCTTTTACTTCTTAATGGTAAAGCTGGATGTACGAGTGTGGAGGTCGGTAGCACTAACCGTAAAAGAGCCCATAGTGCAGTTCAGGGTTAAAGGCAATGCCACATAGGGTCATTGGGTGATCTTTTGGCATCCTACCAGTTCTGTTAATGTTAGGGTACATTGATGTTACATCGAGGTACTTTATGTGCCATCCCTGTAAAGCTTGTGCGTACAAGACCAGTGCATCGGTACGACCCCCTTAGAAGGCATCACGAGCGCGAAGAGAAGGTTTAAAGCTGTGTTGCTCCAGGAATGCAGCAAGACCAGGCACCGACTTCTTATCCTCCTCGAACTCTGATTCCCATTTGCTTCGAACGGTGTAACCCAGGCACTCAACTCTCTCTCTCTCTGGCTTTGGTCCTCTCAAAGAGTTTTTCCATTGTTGATCGAAGGAGATGATTGTACGTTCGTCCAGGATATTTAGATAGGCTACTATGGAAATAATCTCCATGGTGTTCTAGAACTGTGTTAGTTTCCTTGTTGAACCCATCTACGTAGTATTTCCCACCAGTTTCACTTTGCCGCTATTCCTGCTGTGTTGGAATTGTAGACCAGTCTCGTGTTCTACCCTCTGGATCCACTGCTGACTGGCCACAGTCTTTTCATGGGCCACTAGTTTCGCACAACACAGCAATGGACTCTTTTGGCATCCACTGTGTACGGTATGCCTTACGACAAGTGCCGGGGAGGGTGAGCGATGTCTTGAAGGAGTCTGCTGGTAACCTGCCAAAAGAGTGTCCGAAACTTCTGACATGCAAGACGAAGCACTGTCACATCGTCCAGCAGTATTGGAAGAAATCTTTTCTGAGATTATAAGTGAAGCTGGGATCCACTTCGTAATGGGCCACTTTGCCTTGGTGCCAGTCTTCAACGGCCTTCGTGGAGCTGTTTTTCAGTGTTTCAGGCGAGAACCAATGAAGCGTAGGAAAATGCCCTTTATATATCTGGTGGTCTAATGTATTGAATCGATGACGATATGTGCCTTTCATCACAATGTCCTGAAAACCAAACAGTTTTGGGAGATTGGCAAGTTTGCAAGGGAGAAAAGAATGACTGTCAATGAATTTACAAATAAACTCCCCCATTTGCACTTAAAGTATAAGTAGCTTGGTTACTTCAAAAATTACTTTTGGTTGAATAAAGTGCTTTTAGCATGCATTTGAGGACTATAAAGTGATCATACCCTTTTCGAAAGTGACTGATAAGAATTCTCACTGGATGTGTGACCTTTTTCTTTCTCGTAATCTCTTCTATTGATGGGGCTGGGATCCAACAGTCGTGCTTTAAAACATAATCACAAAATTCATCCTGGCTAGGAAATAAAAGGCTTTCCCCATTCTCTCGCTGATATACTATAAGGTTGGGCGTAAGTTTCCCATTCTCAACCACCATGGATTCTGCATCAAAGTAGAAAGGTTCGGTGTCTAAGCTTGGATCGTCTTTTTGGATGAAACACTAATGGTCTTCACTCACCATTTCCCTACAGTTCTTACATCTGGTGCTCCCACATGGTACATTACTACCTTGAGCAGGGAAGCCACATTATCCACAACGACGAATGCCACACATGTGACAATTTTGTGCAAAAAGTAACACCTCTTGAAGGTGAAGAGGAAGTGGGTCCACTTGTGTGAAGTGAGGGGTCAATAATACGCTGCACAAAGTCCTCAATGGTGTAACTAAACGTTTGGATATGTTCAACTTCAAGTTCCAACTCGAACTGATTGGTGATTGTGGGGTGGCCGTATGTTGGCCGCTGAATGTTGGGAGTTGTATCCATTTCTATGTTGTCATCAGTATGTAATTCAGTTGCGTCCATTGCTTCACAACACTCATCAAGTACAAATCTGCTGTAAGTACACTTACACCCCGAGATGCTGACCAGTTACTGTTTCCTGCCATTACCTGGAGTAAAAAGTTAGGTTTAAGTATAATGAAACTCGGTCAAACAGATTTTATGCAGCAGACATATATCTAGTGTTTATAATATTTTTTAAAGTTACCATAGTAACAGACCTACACTGTACTCATGGAAGTAAGGACGTTCTAGAAATTAAAGTGTCATTTTTCGTCAAATTGTTAAAACTTAAAAATATAAAACTAGGATTTTAGCTAAGAGTGAGTTTAGGGTGTAGGGTTAGGATGTTGGGGGAAAAAGATAGAACACAACTAAATTCTGAAATTCTCTACTTATAATAGTTAGCTGGAGATCAGTACAGGGAACCACAGGTTAAATGAGCAGACCAAATACACGTCTGCTCCCAAAAAGATCGTGATGAAGAATGATTTAGATTGATGGTTATGGATTAGTTTTACTGAATAAAGTATTTACTGAGGGACTGATATACTCAATGACCAATCAGAAGTAAGTTGACATAACAGAAGGACCAATCAGAGCAAATATCTCTCAGTTAATGGTTCAATCTACTGCAAGCTGGCCCATACATTACTCAAGTAATGATATGTATTGTCCATTAGTAGTGAAAAATATACTGTATACATATTCAACCGAAGAAAGTCTATGATAACCTAATTATATATATCAAATTGGTGCGCGAGATTAAGTGTAGCAGTTATATCCTGTTACATTAGTACTTCAAACAAAACAAAAAACAAAATAAAAAACACAAACAAAAACAAAAAAATTTTATATTAAAATAAAAAGAGCTTTTACCTCACATTTTTTACACGAAGGTAGCTCTTTGCACTCAAACATGAGAACTTGTTTTTTTTTATTTTAATATAAAATTATTTTTTTGTTTCTGTTTTTGTGTTTTTAATTCTGTTTTTGTTTTCTTTGAAGTACTAATGTAACAGGATAGAACTACTACACTTAATCTCACGCATCAATTTGATGGATATAATTAGGTTATGATAGTTTTTCTTAGGTTGAATATGTATACAGTATGCTTTTCACTACCATGTACAATACGTATTATTACTTGAATAATGTTTGGGTCAGCTTGCAGTAGATTGAATCATTAATTGAGAGAGCTTTGGTCTGATTGGTCCTGCTGTTATGTCAGCTTACTTCTGATTGGTCATTGAGTATGTCAGTCCCTCAGGAAATACTTTATTCAGTAAAACTAACCCGTAACCATCAATCTAAATCATTCTTCATCAAGATCTTTTTGGGAGCAGACGTGTATTTGGTCTCCTCTTTTAACCTGTGGTTCCCGGTACTGATCTACAGCTAACTGTTACATATCAAAAACCAAAACTGGTAAAAGGGGCCGCCAAGTTCCGAATGGTTCGGCCCTTCAAAGGAGTAATATCAACACACCAAAACATTCGCCAAGTTAATCGCACTGCTTAGTAGTTTGAAGGTTAAATGAAAACTATAACATTGCTACTTTCGGTAGCAATTTTCCAGTTTTCATTTAACGTCCGAAGTATTATTTGGTGCGATTAAGTTGGCGTTGGTGTGTTGATATCACTCCTTTGAAGGGCCGAACCATTCGGAACTTGGCGGCCCCTTTTACCAGTTTTGGTTTTTGATATGATATCACTCCTTTTTTTTAATTGTGTATTGGCCCAACTCCACTATCGTGCAGATGTATACTATAAAGTGCCACGTCAACAAGAAATTAGTTTTCAACAGTTTGCTACTACCTTTTGCCTATTGGCTGAACCATTCTCAACTTAGTCACCTCTTTATGGGTTTTTTGGTTTGGTTTTAATTTTGTTGTGATTTGTTTTATTTTGTTAGTTTTGGTGGACTGAAGACATTTGGAGGATGAGCAGGACAGGCCTGGACTAAAAGGAACCGTGAATCAGCAACGCTGTCCGGCCCGGAAACAGCACAGAACTGGTATACCGAACATTCGCAGAATTGGCAAGAAATGGCAGTCGTCATCCTGGGCAAGGGAAACGAGATAATTGCATAATGGCGAATATTTCTTACCCTAATTCCATGGGAAGGAATGTCGTCGTTCATAAGGCAGATGACAGAATTGGTGAAGGGAACCAGGACAGGTTAACGGAACCGAAGTTTGAGTGTAACATGCCGTGTACATGAAGCTAAAGAGACATCGAAGGAGTCTTTCAAGTATAAATAATGCACAGAGAACCGTCAAAGAAGACCCCATATAGTTCAATAGGGAGCGAGGTCGAAGCATGAGTCGGAATGAAAACTTCCAGTATGTGTTTAGGCAATGAGACGGAGGCTCAGGCCTCACAAAGAACGATGCCCAAAATAACCCAGGGAACAACCAAGGTCACAATCATTAGTAAAACCAAGGTGCATGTCCGTGAAGCGATGACAGAGCAGGGCCGGTGAGAGAGTCGCAAGACTGATGAACCAGTGGACCAGGCCAAAGAGTGTGATCCTGGTTCCTCGAGGATATAGCCGACACGGAGGTAACAAAGTACACAACGTTATTGAAGGGCTCATAATCCCAACGCCACACCCGTGTCAGCATGTCGGTAAGGAAGGCATAGTAGCTGATGAGTGGGGACGGTGAAAGGCTGAGTGATACCTGAAAACACAGGCAGAAAGGTAGCTGTACCATCATATCATCACATGCTGTTTGCGGAAAGTCATTAACAACCATGCAACAAGGTGGCCTCAGTCCAATCCGAAACAAGCGTAGGTTCAGTAAGTAAAGGTGGAGGATCGCGGTGAACCTAAGGACCGAACCGGGTCAGAAGTGTCAGTGAATGAAGAACTTCGTGTGAAAGGAAAGGGCAGAGGTGGCTTCTTGGAAGCCTGTAGGAGTGGTGGCGTAGAAGGCAGCGGGAACTTCTTCGGTCCCGATGGACGGGGTGCGATGTCTAGAAAAGCAGCTTGTGGGTGTGCGGGGGAATCAAACGTGCAGGGCAGCCAGACCGTAGGGAAGTCAGTGGATTGTTTGAATGTGCACAGAAAGGGCTCTTCAAGGAGATGTGGAAGGAATCGGCAAAATGCAAGGTAGCTTGTGTCGGAAATGAGTATAGTTTAGTTCCAGGGTGCGATTCTGCTGCTGCAATGTTCTGAACTCGTTGGCAAACGTGATGTTGGAAGCACAGAAAAACAAATTCTTGTCACGAAAAGTAATTGCATTCGCGGCTATGATCTGCAAGACTGGAGGCCCGCTGGCCATTATCAGGAGGTCTGCTAAGTTTGTTGAAAATGCTTCAGCCAACGGAGCGACTGTAGGGGAGGTGCGAGACGCTCCCAGATCAGTGGTAAACTTTTTTTTAACGATGCATGGTAAAGTTTAAGCCAATGACAGACCTATACCTGCTATCAACCATTTTTTTTTTTAATTACACTAAAGATTTCCAAGACTTCATTCATTTTGTTTAAAAAAATTTCATTTTGTTTAAAAAAATTACACAGCAATGCAGTGTCGCATTGGGCTGCTCGGGAACGCTAGGATCAATGGGAAGGCCCCCTCAGAACTTGAAAAAAAAATAAGTTGCAGGGAACCATTTCAAATTCACGCCTATTTCTTAAAAATACGGTAGCTGCTCCCACTTCATGAGGCCTTTGTTAAAACAAAAAATATTTTTGAAAAATTTGAAAGGGATTCTTATGAAAACCCAAGTAGAGACTCTATTGTGTGCTCAAGCATGCACTTGGCAAACTACTGCATACAATGACCCTGTTTACTGTTAAAGATTAAAAACACATACAGAGTAGCCATCAAGTGCTGGTGAAACAACGAAATCAAGTTTCGGTTCCAAGGTCGGAACCTTTTTCAGGTGAAGGGTTTAAAACATGTCAAACAACTTAAAAAAAAAAATTAATAAAATAATTAATTAATTATTTTTAAGTTGTTTGACATGTTTTAAACCCTTCACGTGAAAACGGTTCCGACCTTGGAGCCGAAACGTCGTGATTTTGTTGTTTCACCAGCACTTGATGGCTACTTTATATGTGCTTTTTATAACTAAAGTGCTTTAACTTTTTACTGTTAAAGATAATAATTAAGCGATTAAAGATCATCAAATAATTATTACTCATTTCACTAGTAACTGCTTCAGTGGACTGATCTCCGACATTGAACTGGAAGGCGTCTGCTTCCATTATTATCCATATTGACTTTCCTGTGTGACATGGTTTTGCAACATTCAGTCAAAAATAGGTGAATGTTGCAAACGCGACTTTTTCCTGTGATACACCAAATAGGAGATGGGGTAAGTCTTGAAAATTCGACCCACCATGTAGCATGGCGTGTCCTGCTAGTCAGTTCTAAACAGTGGTGCAAGGGGCAAACAAATACAATGGTGACACATAATACGCATGTTCCCTCCGTAGAAAATGTTTACCATCAATAGCCGCCCAATTTCATTTTGAAGAACATGTATGAATGGCACACATGCAAATGTGAAGTATATACTAAAACCATCGTGGCATATTGGAACTTCAAATCAAAACATCCTCCAGTGCACAGCATGGGTTCTAGCTGGTATTTAAATAAAATTAAGGAACCACTTCCACAGCGGCTCCAAGCGCGTCCACCATCGATCTGTATACGTTGGTTGTACTATCTCCGTTGGTGTAAAGGGTAAATTAAGGTCGCTGTTTCTCGAAAATAAGGTCAGTTTTTTCCAAATTTACCTAACCTAACCTAACCTAAACTAACCACATAACACCAGAAACCAAAACCAAAATCTTAAAACCTTTCTAAACTTCACGCGCCGGAATCTAGATAGGCCAGCCATCTTGCTCGGAGCTTCTGCGGTAGTGGACCCAAAATTAATAGCTTAATGAATTTTGTCAATTTTTTGTGCAGATTGTTAGAATTGACGCTTGGATGCAGTGGATTGTGAAGAACAATTTATAGAACGATGAAACACATTTACATGGTGGTTTTGGAGAGAGCAAGAAGACGGAAGCAATACCCACTGAGGTATCTTCGTATTGACATTGAATCTAGAGATTATACCACAATGCCTAACGAGATAACTGCACTAATTCCATTGCTTTGCGTGCAACTGGCCTTACAAACTACTATTACAGGATGTTTACGTTTTACACTGGAGCTGCGCATGCAGTTTACATTTATAATACTAAATACGATTTATGCATGCACTAGCTATTAACGATATTGCTATAAAAGGATATTTGTAGCTAGTTAACAGTCCAAATTGTCCCTAAATTAGACATGGGAATTTTAACACTCCCCACAATTTGCACTGTTCTTGAACACGTCTGGAGTTTCTGAAGAGGCACAGAGTTGCACAGAGTCCCTGGAATTCTTCAGCCTTGCTCCGTCTAGTGGTTTTGTTAGAGCATCTGCGAGCATCTCCTTGGTTGGGCAGTACACCAAACTGATGTCCTCGTTTTCCTGGTACTCCTTGATAAAAATGACACTTCGTGTCGATGTGCTTGCTTCTTCTGCTGAGTCTTCCATTTTCGACGAATTTTAAGCAACTTTGATTGTCTTCCATAATTGTAGTAGACGTGCCTTGCTTTTGGTCTAAGTCTTGCAATAACTTATGTAACCATATGCATTCTTGCACAGCTTCCATTAAAGCAACATACTCTGCTTCTGTTGATGAGAGAGTAACACAGTTCTGTTTTCTGCTTCCCCAGCTGATTGCAGCATTGTTGAACAAGAAAACGTACCCGCTATTTGAACGACGATCAGCTGGATCTACCGCCCAATTTGCATCAGCGTACGCTATTAGCACGTCTTTGTTTTCTCCTTGTTTTCCAAGTGTGAGTGTTGAATCGCTTGTCCCCTTTAGGTACCTTAGGATTCGTTTCAGTTCTGTCCAATCTTCTTTAGTTAGTGATTCGATTTTCCTACTGAGTAAACTTACTCCGATGGCGACATCAGGTCTCGAACAAACTGTGATATACATCAAAGCTCTAATAGGGCTTCTGTACTTGTGATTCAATTCCATCGGTTCTGTCTTGTTTGGATTCTTTAAATAAACTAGGTTGACCGGATATTTCAATTCATGAGTGTCCTCTATCCCATACATTGCGAGTAGCCTTTTGATGAATCCACTCTGACATATTTGAAAGAATACCTCTTCATTTAAGTTGATTTGAAGACCTAAGTATGTATGGATCTCTCCTAAGCAATTGAATTCAATCTACTGATTGATTCGTTCTCCAAGGTTCTTGATTAATGCCGTGTCCACGCTTCCAAAAGCGGTGTCATCGACATCTAGTATGACTACTATCCACGTACCTTGGTGGTTCATGGTGTTATAAACAGGAATCACTCTCACCTTGCTTGGGGCCTAACTTGGTTAGAATACCGTGCATTTTCTCATACCAGGCCCTCGCCAATTGCTTGAGTCCATAAATTGTTCGTTTTAATTTACAAAACTTGGCTTCTTGTCCCTTTTTCACATATCCTGGTGGTGTTGAATATTTATGTCTTCTTCAAGTTCTCCGCTTAGGAATGTGGAGGCTGCAACATAATGATACACTTTCATATACGCTTACCAGCTTTAGCCAGAAATGTTCTCATTGTCGTGTGAGTGGTGACAGGTGCGTATACGTCTGTATAGTCTTGCCCTGGAACTTGCGAGAAACCCCGTGCCACTAGTCTTGCTTTGTACTTTGTGACATTACCTTGCTCATCCCTTTTTATTTTGTAGGTCCACTTTGAGCCAATGGGTTTTCTCCCTTCTGGGAGTTCGACTAAGTCCCACGTATCGTTCTTTTGCAATGAAGCGATATCTTCATCCATTGCGATTTGCCAGTTTTCGCTATCTGGTGCGTAGGACGCTTCCTCGTAGCTGCTGGGTTCAACTAGATTATGCGATAGAGTGAAGTAAGCTGACTCGATCAGCCTGTTGGGTGCTTTTCCTTTGTTGCTTCGTTCAGACCTTCTGGGTTCAGATGCTGCTTGATCAATTAAATCATCAGCTTCTCCCGTTGTCTGTTGCGGCTCGTCTGCTTTTGCGACTTCGAGTTCCACTTCTACTCTCCCAGAGTCCAATGTTTCGATAAACTTTACATCCCGACTGATGGTTACTTTGTTGGTCTTGGTGTCGACGAGTCTGTAGCCTTTCGTTCCCTCGGCGTAGCCGATGAAGATTAGTTCTCTTGCTTTGTTGCCGTGTTTCCTTCTTTGAGCGTCCGGCACATATGCATAAGTTTTGCATCCAAAAATCCGTAGGTGTGCTATTCCTGGTGTCTTGTTACGCCGTAGCGTGAATGGTACCTTGTCCACTGCGGTGGTTGGTAGCCTATTCTGCAAGTAGTTTGCCATATTGACTGCTTCTCCCCAGTATTGGTTGAGTAACTTGGCGTCGATCGACATACACCTAGCCATTTCCATCAATGTTCTCTTTTTTGCGTTCAGCGACTCCATTTTGTTCTGGTGTATGCGGTGTTCTGTACTCGCCTCGGATACCTTGTTGCTTCAAATAGTCCTTGAAGTCCTGGCTGTGGTACTCGCCACCTTGGTCGCTTCTGACAACTTTTGGTTTTGTCCCGAACTTGGTTTGACACATTTGCACATACTCTTTAACGTTGTAAACAGTTCGATTTATTCTTGAGTAAGTATACTTGTGTGTACCTGCTCTGGTCGTCAATTACAGCCATCACGTATTTATTCCAATTTGGCGTGGGGGTTTGCATGGGTCCACATAGGTCTATGTGTACCAAATCCATCACTCGTTTTGATTTTGAGCTTGTACTTTGCGGAAACGGTAGTTTTGCCATTTTGCCTTTTATGCAAGTTTCGCAAACTTCCCTGATTCCAGTGTGATGGTTGTACTATTGGAGTAAGTACAACCGCGAGCGAGTCCCTGCTTGACAGTTTTCTGTATTGCTGTGGGGTCCCTATGTCCAAATCTTCTATGCCATACATGCTGACGATCTTCCTTGTGATTGCAGGATGCCATAAGAACTGATTGTGCATCATCTATTCTGTACAATCTTCCTACAGGTGACCCGGTCACTATAACCTTCCCCTTTGATATGATTTGGCAACCTTCCTTGTTAAAAGGCCCTTTTTTCCCACGTTTTGGGGGCTTTTGTTGGAGGTGTGCTGCACTCTTTTTGTCCGCTATTCACTAACCTAGTCTGCATCATGAACAAAGGACTTGATACTACTAATGAGCTGAATGTCACGGATGCGTCAAACAGTGCTCTTAATGACAGTTTTCCTTCTGGGAGGACTACAAGCAGATCCAAAATGTTCTTCGATACTCATTCCACACCTGTGGAGGACTTAAATCTGCCCAATAAACTGTTACCAGTTAAATCTTTTGATACCCAGGCAACTTTGGACATTAATATTTTGTTGAACAAGTCATCGAGTGTCCTCTCCAAATTGGAAAATTTTGGTCTCGAAAAAGACATTGATCTTGGAGTCATCAACAATAAGCTTTCTGCCATCACACAATCATGCCTTGACTTATCAGACAAACTTACATGTATTCATGAGGCCTTTGCGGCCCAATCCCAGGCTAGTATCACAGCTCTCAAAACGGAGCTACGGGAACACATCTCCACAGTGTTTGAAAATTTAATCACAACCAACTCGTGTTTACACACATCTGATGTGCAAGAGCCGCTTGAACCACCATGCGGAACCATTGGTGTCAAGTGCACAACTGTTCTTTCTGTACTGCAAGGGGGTAGGGTGCAGCTCAAATCGGCTCACCTGGATCATATTCCATTGTCGGAGAGAGAGTGTGGCACAACTAACTCCTCTGGAGATAGCTCACGGCTCCCGAGTGGGAGTCTTCTAGATCACCCGAGTTCTGTACTGCCGCCGAACGTGACAACACGTACTAATAGGAGTAAGCGTAAACAGGGAGTGTCCAAAGTCCCAAAGGGGGTTGTGCTTCACCGAAATCCAAGTTGCTTACCCTTCCGGATCCATCCCCAGTGAAGGCAGGGGATGTGGTAGCCTCCCGCCCACTCCCGTCTGTTCAACTGTGCGACGAACGAAACAATGCTTTTACCAATCAGAAGGGGCATACAGTAGGCAGCTTGCTATCGAATAATCGTGGAACCAGCAACAACCTTAGTAATCTGCAGGGTGCTCAGCATGGCCATGGTTTACAGGGGACCACAGCACATTTAACTAAACCACTCACCATATTCGGAGATTCATACACCAGGTCGCTTCGTTGTAGTGCGCACAAGGACTCCATTACTTGGTGTTGGCCAGGAGCCACAGTGCAGTCCATTCATCAGCAAACGGCCGTGTGGTCAACAAGGCACACGCTGATAGTGAATTTGTCATCTGCGCAGGCTGGAAAACTTGAATAGTGACCCTCCAAACCGGATTGCTGGTTCTGTTGGTAGCATTGTGAGTGATATCCGTGCGATTAGACCCCAAGCTATTATCTCCATAGTGGGCATCTTTCCTCGTCTCTTAAGAAACCATAGAGATGTTGACAAATTAATCATCCACACCAATCTTCTTATTAAGAACTTTTGTATCGAACAGCATGCAAACTTTGTTTCTTTGAACGAACTAGTCTGTTCTTATCGTACTCTTGTCGCGCGGGATGGTGTACACTTAACACACCGTGGTAAACTTGCTCTGTGCAATGAGATTGTAAGGTTACACTCGTCCATGGGAAACTCCAACAACTAATGGGGAATATTCCCAACCCCTTGTCAGTGCATGTCCCTTGTAACTCCAATTTGTGTTGCATCTTATCAAATGCTCGTAGTATTGGGAAAAATCTTAGCCATTTCCAAGCGCTGCTGGCAGGGGGCGAGATAGATTTAATAGTTGTGGTCGAGACTTGGTTGCATAGTGCATGTACTGACGCCATGGTGTTGGGTGGCTTTTGGCTACAATTTGGCTCGATTGGATCGGGGGTCTAGGGCTGAAGGAATTATGGTGGTATATAAGTCACACCTTGGTGCGGTGACATCATTCGCAGCGGCTGACGTGGAAGCGTTAGCATTCTATCGCCCAGCTAACGGGATTAACTTTGTTTTGGGCTATCT
This sequence comes from Lithobius niger, assembly GCA_023313725.1. Taxonomy (NCBI): domain Eukaryota; kingdom Metazoa; phylum Arthropoda; class Chilopoda; order Lithobiomorpha; family Lithobiidae; genus Lithobius; species Lithobius niger. The sequence continues at coordinate 4,783 of JAHWFP010004948.1, read as the reverse complement.
GCCTAATAGTCATTGCGACCTCGAAATTACCGAACTTTGCTCCTTTTTGAGCGGTGCAGTTAAAACTAACTCTTCGAACATCATTCTCGGTGACTTTAATCTAGCTTCAGTAGATTGGCAAACTGTTACTGCCTTGAACAGGCCGCATCGTGAATTCTTCCGTTTAATGGCACCTTTAGGGATGACCCAGCTTGTTGATTTTCCAACTGGAGGAAATAATACACTTGATTTGGTGTTTGCGGACACCGATAGACTTGTTTCCGACCTCAACCAGTTAGAAAAACTGGGCACAAGTGACCACAACATGTTATTGTTTAAGGTTAATTGCTCCGCCACGAAAACGGATAGTCTCTTGCCTGGGAAAATCGATTTTGATCTGCTCAATAGCCGACTCGGTGAAATACCCTGGATACCATACCTCAGTTCATATGGGGAGGACATTAACAATGTATGGAATGGGTTTCACAACCATTTTGGTAAATTAGTCATGTTGTGCAGTGCGAAGCCCTCATCCGGGCTCCTTCCAGCACCAAAGCTCCTTCCAGCTGCTATCAGAAAGCTCGCCCGCAAAAAGTTGACAGTCTGGCGGAAGTTGAAGTCTAATCCAACCGAGACAAATCGACTTGCTTACGGTAGGCTTAAGGCCGAATTCGGAGCAAAATTGATCTTTGGCACAACAAACGTGAATTGGTTGCATTGAAGCAAGGGAATTTGGCTTCTCTTTTCCGACTGTATAGGTCTAAAACACGCATCGTTCGAGGGCTGCCGCCACTATATGATGGAGGCAGCTTTGTGACGGATAACAGACAGAAGGCCCACTTACTTAATGAGATATTTATCTCCACCACTGTATTTGATAATGGGGTTACCCCACCTCTCGCGGATCTTATCTGCAATCTGGGTACCACCTCTTTGCTAACTTCGGTTGACTTCTCTCAGGCACAGGTCAAGGATGTCCTTTCCCGGATTAAACCTAGTCGTGCTGTAGGACCAGATGGTTTTTCCGCATTTTTTTACAAACAAGTTTTTAACACCATCTCAACACCACTTGCATTTATTTATAATCTTTCGTTGAAGAGCCAATCCATTCCGTCTTTGTGGCGTTCAGCGAACGTCGTCCTAGTTTTCAAAAGTGGTGATGCTTCTAACCCACGAAATTACCGCCCAATAGCACTCACTGTCGTACCATGTATAGTAATGGAGACCATAGTTCGCTCTAACATGTTAGCATTTTTTGAGGAGGGCGAATTGTTGGCTAGGGATCAATTCGAATTTTTGCCGGGGAAATCTTCGACACTAGAACTCTTGCTCGTCCTCGATCAGTGGACTAGTGCCCTTGACGTGGGAACTCCAACCGATGTTGTATATTACGATTTTAAGAAGGCGTTTGAGTCGGTGGTGCATTCCAAACTAATTGCCAAACTTTCGAACCGTCATATTGGAGGTAAATTGCTGGGCTGGTTGGGAGATTTTATAGCGAATCGCACACAACGCATAATAGTGGACTCGAGGTGTCCACAGCTCTTTCAGTGACTAGTGGAGTGCCACAGGGACCAGTGCTAGGTCCATTACTTTTTGTCATTTTTTGAATGATCTCTCTCTACCTGGTGCCTATTCCTGACCGTGTCTTAAGTTTGCAGATGATGTGAAATCTAGTACTGTGGTGACCAGCTTTGACGATGGATTTTCACTTATGAACGATATCCAGTACGTCCACCATTGGTCCGAAATTTGGCAGCTCTCCCTCTTTTATGACAAATGTGGTGTCTTCCACATAGGTAACTCTAATCCAGTTTTCAAGTACTCACTTGCATCCAGTCCACTCAAATCTATGGATCTGGCTAAGGACTTGGGCATCTGGTTTACACCAAATTTAAAAGTGTCCATGCATTATGGAAAAATTACCTCCATGACCTACCGTAGACTTGCCATTGTGAGACGCTGTTTTAGATCAGCAAATTTGAAATACCTCGTGACAGCTTTCAAGGTGTTCGTTCGCCCTATATTGGAGTATGCGAGCCCGGTATGGTCGCTGCATCTCCTGAAGGACATAGATTCCTTGGAGGCTGTTCAGCGTTCATTTACGCGCAGTCTCCCGGGATTCAGAAATCTTGAACCGGGGGAACGCCTACGTCGTGCTGGCCTGGAGCCTTTGGAACTTCGTAGGCTTAGGGTGGACCTTATCCTGACTTTCAAAATTGTCAGAGGATTTGCACCACCGGATTTTTCATTCTTTGAGCGGTCAAAGTCAGAAATAACTAGAGGACACTCAATGAAGCTAACTTCCCAACACTCATATACTGAGTGCAGAAAAAACTTCTTTGCATTAAGAGTGGTTGAGCCATGGAACTCTCTGACCGAGGAGGCGGTCTCTGCATCTACGTTAACCGCCTTTCGGCGAATTATGAAAACTGTATATTTGGATAGGTTCCTTAAGCGTTCGTGTTAGATTTTACTACTGATTAGTTTTATTACCTTTTCGATTTTACTTTACCTTTGAACCGGTGTAAGAGGCAACCTGCCCTTCCGTCTTCCAGCCCATTTTGGGTTAAATGTATTATATATATTATAAAGTGTAATTCTTGACCTTTCTTCATAAGCTGGCTTACGGGAATTAGGTTCCCTTCTAATTCGGGTACATTTAAGACATCTTGCATGTTTATATTCACTCTATTTCCCTGTTTGTCATGATATATGATGGTGCCGTTACCTTTGGCTTGGGTTTCAGAGCCATTACACAGGTGTACTAAGTCACAATTCTCGACCTCATTTAATTGTTGAAAGAAGTCCCTGTTGCGACACATGTGACTTGTAGCACCAGAATCGATATACCAGGCTGTATTACATGTTTTGTTGCCTCTAGCACTAAAACATACATCGGAATTATCACACTCGGCCTTGTTTACATGCTTTGGTTTATTTGCGTTAGGCTTCTCTACAAAACGGCACTCATTTTTTTAAATGTTCTGGTTTTCCACAATTAAAACACTTCCTTTTCTTTTCGACTTTAGACTTACTGGGATTTGCACTAGGATTAAGGTTACTGAATGATTTCAATGCTTGTTCATCATCGTTAGTTTCAGATTGGTTTGGATCCCCGAGTTTGGTGGCTTCATCAATAATTTTACCTTTTACCATTTCAAGTGTAAGGTCCTACTCTGCCCTGCTATCTAAAGCGGTGATGAGAGTTTCGTAAGATTTAGGTAAGTTTCCTAATAGCACTGCGATAACAAGAGGATCGGCCATTTTCTCACCAATTGATACAAGCCTATCAACAGCTTCTAGGATTAACTGAATGTGCTTCTCAACATCGCCATTTTCTTGCATTTTTTGCCAAAAATAACAGTTTATACAGTCTTACTTTGTTTGTTAGGGTGGCATTTTCATGATATTTCTGTAATGCTGACCATGCTTCTTTAGCAGTTTTCAGCTTACTAATATGCATTAGCTGACTGTCTTCAATTAAGAGCCATATTGTTGCTCTGGCCTTACCATCCCTTTTAAACCATGCAGCATCCGAATTCTGTGGTGCGGGTCCATCAACTACTTCCTAAAGACCGTCTTTGATAAGCAAAAGTTCTAACCGGTACTTCCATGTACTGTAATTATGGCTGTTCAATCTCGCAATTTGAATTTTCGCATTGTCCGCCATTTTGAACACGTTTTTGCTTTAGCTGATTTGCACTCACCGGAATTTCTACTTTTAGTAACTTGAACTTTACAAATGTCGCTAAAATATTGGTTTCACCTTCTTCCTAAATAGTTCACCTTCACTTTACACCATTCCGGGCCCATAACTTGTTAGAATTGACGCTTGGATGCAGTGGATTGTGAAGAACAATTTATAGAACGATGAAACACATTTACATGGTGGTTCATAGAGGTGGGCGCGGGGCGGGTAAACCGCGGTTCGATGCGGTTCGGGTCGGTCCCGGGTCGGGTCGGTTGCAAAAAAAAGAAAAAAAATGCGGTTATGGGTAGCTGCGGTTCTAAAAAATAAAATTACGAGCGGTTCCGGGTAAACCGCGAGTAACCCGCAGCTAAACCAAATAACCTCTCATAACCGCGTGTCGTAGAAAATGCGGAACTGTCGTGGCCATTTTCTTTTTTTCCTTGATCCACTAGTTGAATTTAACGCAAGGTCAATTGAGGCAGAATTAGGAAGAAGATGCAAGACCGGAAACCGAAGCTTCAGTGCGCCGTCGATAGCAAATCAAACCGCACTGAGAGCAAATGCCTGCAAGCTTGAGGAGAATGGGACGCACATCGCGCTGTCAAGAATTTTGGCATTTCCATATTTTCTTATCTTATTATCACATTCCTTTAACTTCCTTGTACCGGTAAATTTACAAATACAAGGATCCAAGGACGGAGAATTCTTAACAAAGAAGGGATGGCTTGCAAAATGCCTTCATCTTTTTTCTCAACTGAACCCTAAAAGGGCCAAATTAAAAAAACAACAACAGAAAATTGTCTAGTTTTATACGAGTTCATCCGTTAAACGAAAAACTGTGGGGAAACTGAAACACACATACGGGGGAGAGAAAGAAAGTGTGAAAATCGTTTCCCAGGTGAAAGTTGTTACACGCCTGGTGCAATTGAGTCAAGGTAATTGACCCAACCAACCTCAGTGCGAGGTCTACCGAGGGGGGTGGGGAGGGGGGAGAAGGAGGCCATGAATTGTTTATTGCTTGTATACATAAGGAGAAGTCCGAGAAGATTTTAAAATGACACTTCACGTCATCTGGACACACGAAAAATTTTCCCGCTCCCCCCCCCCCCC
>JAHWFP010004947.1:0-28884 GCA_023313725.1 Lithobius niger | reverse complement strand
GAAAGCGCGGACGTCGAGGATAGCTGCGGGGATCTGATTGGTGGAGGGCCTCGAGAACAATGGAAAGTGGGAGGAGAAGTCGGATGAACAAAGGAACTGGGTGCAGAGCCGTTTGAAGAACTAAGGACATGTAAAGACGGAAAAGATAGGCCTGTTTTGAGTTTTACTCAATTGAACTTTCGGAAATGGGCCTTTACTTTGCATTATTGGCTACGGATTGAATATTTACATGTTTACAACGTGATTTGGCTCTTGTTAAAGCTTATTACTTGGCTTTGGGTAATGCAGAGAACATTACTATTAAATTAAACAAGCTGTTAAGTACTTGCTACGGAAGTGGACGATTAGTTCAAAGCCTCATTCCCAATTCACTCCTTACTGTATAGATAGGGACTATACACAATAGCATTACATATTGAGCATCAGACCAAGGTTACAACTTGTTCTGACCTCCGCTTTAGCTCTGGTGGTCCAACCGTTCAGTTTGACCACCCTACACCAAGTGAGGATTCGCCGTCTCAGCCCTTCTTTTAAAGGGTCGAGAACAATAGAGAATCCCCTGAGGCATTACGTCACGTGACGGGCAACACGCTCAATCCGGTCCTGACTGGATTAACAATAGGACACGGCTCGCTACCCGGATGCTGGCGTTGGGCCAACTGTCATGTGTCCATGGTAGTTTGACGCGCGCAGCATCCATGTTTAACGGCAAGGTGCACCAAGGAGCTACCGCTCCGTAGTTTGCGTTGCCGTACATGTAAACCCGTTACAAAGCTTTAACGGTAAACTGCAGTGTTATACACCACAACTAGTTTTGGTTGGGGAGGGGGGCAAAAATGGAGGATTCGAAGTTTTTGCACAGTTTGACTTTCGGAAATGGGTTAAACAGATCTTTTTAAGAATTCTTTTAGTGTTTAATAGTAGATCAAGCTATTCGTAGGTTTTGGTAGGTCTCAGTCAGGCTAGAGGAGAACTAAAATAAACATATATACACTGAAAAATTCGTGTCCGGTAGAATGACAGGTCGTAATACGTTTATACGTTTGGACATATGGTAGCGTTTCTGGGGGTAAAAGAATATAAATAAAGTATAAATGCGGTTAAATAAACTAGCTAGTTGAATGCTATAACGCAGTAAGTTACAGAGAACATTTAACGTTTAAAATTTTAAAGTTAAAATTCGATCGTTGTGGAAATTTTTCATATGGATTGCGGCCGACAAACACAATAAAAAATATCACACTTCAAAATGGTTGTCTGTACATAAATCCTTGCACAATACACTAAGCTAGTATGTTCGGGCTTTTTGCCTTAAAAGGAAAAGAATAAAATGCGAATACAAAAATACAGAGTTTTACAATGGCGGCCATGAAGAAGGAGCGCTGATGTGGTTTTGAGGCGATCTTCAAACGTGGTTTATTGGTACTTCCGGGTGGAAAGTTCGGATTTGGGCTGCCCCAAGTATCTTGTATTTGGACAGGCTATTAAACGTTGAAGAGTTTGTGGAAATCGGACCATTATTGCGAAAACGGCAAAATATGCCTCGGCAAGGCATTTGGTGCCTCAAGAAAAAAAAATTTCATTTTTGAAAAACAGGCGTTTTTCGGTGGCGCTCGTTTACATGGCGGACGAAAGACGGTGAGGGAACTCCGGCATGGGCCGTCGGCGGACGATCTAATTCGCAACGGCTATTCAGGTTGGTCCGGGGGCGGTTCTCAGCTGGAAGAACGGAACCAGCACTGCTGCATGACGCATGAAAGACGGCGAGGCAGCGAGAATCAGGGGCCGTTGATGGGAGAACCCGGGCACAACGTTGTCTGAACAGCACAGTTAGGTAGGAGCCACCCCGACTAGAAGGCGCCGTCCCGGCTATGGGCAGACCGGAGACGGACCTAAAAGCACGGCGTGTGAGGGCAGGAGCCGGTGTGTTGAGGCGAGGCGGACGAAGGACGGCAGGGAGCTTGGGGCAGGGGCCGATGAGGTGCTTCAACGTCAAGGATGAAGAGGCGGGAGGCCGGAGAACAATCCCAACTCGATGGAGACGTCCCGACTATGGACAAACCGGAGACGAGCCAGGAGTGGAGTGTGCAGAGGCGAGGCAGGTGAAAGACGGCAGGGGGTCAACGGCGGGGGCCGTTGATGGACAATCCAATTCACAACGGCTACACAGTTGGTCCTGAGACGTGGAGCTTCGGTGCCGGGGTTGATGCGGATAGCCTGAGCAACAACCCGATTCGAGGGCGACGTGCCGGCTACGGGCAGACCGGAGACGGCCGAAGAACGTGGCGTGCAGAGGCATGTTGCAGAGGGCGGGTGAAAGACAGACGGGAACCAACAGAACGAGCCGCATGGCGGCTTGAGACAGATGACAAGCCCTCGTAGCCGCCAGCTTATATGGGAGGACCACACCCGCACATGCGTGGTAGGGTAACTGAGGCGGCCATTCAGGTCTCAAGCAACCAACAGCATCACTGACACAGCAATGCTAAAATTGCCAGGTACAGTACTTTCACAGCAAAGAAAGCTGTATTTTAAACTAGTCAAAAGTTTTTTTTTCAGAATTAGCGATTTTTCTCATTGACTTATGTTAAACTTTAGGCCCAGGTGGGCACCTCAAAAAATTTTAGACATTTTTCCTTTAGGGATAGTGATTAGGAGGTCGAAGACCAACTTTTCCACACTATTACGATTTGAAATTTAAAAAAAAGCATTTTTTTGATCCACCCTACTGATGAGGTGCGTCTTTTCATTTCTTGTGCATGACAAGGTGGGAAGTGAAAGCCGGGCTGAGGTTGAGTCGCGAAAGGAGGCTAGGGTCGGAGGGACAGGAGGAGCTTTCACCCGTGGGGGACACCGATGGTGCGCCCTTACATTTACCGTGCAAGACAAGCTGGGAAGTGACAGCCGGGCCATGGATGAATGACAAAAAGCTGGACTTCAGTTGATAGGGCAGGAGGTGCGTTTCTTCGGGAAACACAGACAAAGGTGCGGGTGTTCATTTCCTGTCCATGACGGGAGGGAAGTGAAAGCTGGGTTTTGGTAAAAGGATGAGTGAAAAATTTGCGGCCGACAGCTAGTTCTGCACGGTTGAAGCTTGACGGTTTTGTGTTTCGTTTCACGGACGAAACGTTTGTCTGGCGGGGGTCTTTAAGCAAAGCCTAAAGGACAGGAGGTGGCGGCGTCGTTTGCCGTCTTGAAGTGGTGAGTTGTTTCCGTCGATGGCGACATTGGCGCCCCAGTCTAGGCTGGCCGCCAAGCGGTCGTCGTGGTTATAAAACCAGGGGGTATGTAAACTTCACAGGAGAAGTCTATGGCTTGGTGGAGATCCTCTTCCAAAAGCCGAAGGACGGGAGGAGGCGGAGTCTGTCGGCCGTCTTGAAGTAGTGTGACGTTTTCGTCGTAGGCGACATGGACGCCCCGGTCTAGGCCGGCCGCCCAGCGGTCGTCGTGGACAAGAGGCGCGGGGGGGGGGGGGGGAATGGTGACTGAAAGGTCGATGGGTTGATGAGGCTTGGCGAAGCTCCTCTAAGGTCGCGATCGGGGGGCGGTTTCGTGCATTGGCCGTCTGTAGCGTCGAGTCGTTTTCGTCATTCGCAACATAGGCGTCCCGGCTTCGACCGGTCGCCCAGCGGCCGTCGAGGACGGGCGGCGGGAGAGCACAGCATATGGAGCTGGGGCGATGGCCGAAAGGCCGTCATGGGCCGAGTCGTCTTCGGCGGTAGCCATAGAGATGTCGCGAAAAGGCGAAAATCCAAAACGGGAGACGAACGAGGTGACGCGAAGGAACCTCTGGAGGAAAATGAATGCCGGAAGCAGCAGGAGGGACATGCAAGCAGGCGGCTACACGCAACCGAAAAACCTCCAGGGAGACATTACATTGAGAACAATGTAATGCAAAATTATCAGGTTAATATGTTTGGCAAATAAGAAAGAACATTTTGCTGGCCCTCAGCCTGGCCGGCTAAAAATGGTTTCTTTTTTGCCTAAAACATACTTAACCTGATAATTTTACCATAACATTGTCCGCAATGGAATGTCTCCCAGGAGGTTTTTCGGTGATGTTAAGCGGCCTGCTTGCATGTCCCTACTGCGCATGTGCAACGTAGTCCTCCTCTATATAAAGCGGGAGCGTGGCCGGTTCTGGCATTTATTTTCCTCTCAATCTGTCAGGTGGCGACTCGAGAGGGGAGGCAGGGCGGGCCTTAAATTTCTTTCTTATTTGCCAAATATATTAAAGGGGAATTCCAGTGGTTTATACTTACAAAATTAGCCCCTAGGGCATCGTACACAGATATTAGACACACAAAAAACGGCAAACGTAGGTTTAGTATGTCCAAATATCAATTTTCTAAAAGCTATTTCTTTTGATTCGAAGAGCAGCACCATTTTTATTGCATTTTAAATCCAGTTGTTGACGGCAGGCATCGGGAACTACAGCGAAACTTACAGAAGCAGTAAACAGCAACTTAGCCAGAGCGCATGCGCCACGACCGGCAGCGAGACAACGCGAGAACCTCCACTTCCACTTCCTGTTCATTCGGTTTCGGTTTTCGCTAAAATTAAACAAACAAATGCGATGCTGTTTACCACAATGTGGCAATTATTCGAAAAGGATAAGCTAATCTACGTCGTTTTGTGTACTACCTAGCAATATTAAAAAACCCTCCGAGTGTAGAAGTAGCCAATTTAGGATAGAATGACGCAGAAAAGGAGTAAACGTGTTTGGCACATTTTGCAGAGATTATAACGATGGAGTTGTGAGAAGAACACTACAAGGCAATGCTGTCCCCAAACCACACAAGGTTAGGTTAGTTACATATTATTTATAGTTTTTTTTTTTAATTCTTAACGAAAACTAACAGATTAAAGAAAGCTTAAGATCTCACACAGAAATGAACTTGCCGCCACTCCCCCCCTCCCCCCAATGGCGTTTTTTTCTGATCGTTGAATAAAAAACATTGCGTCTTAACCATGCTAAAACTTCTTAATTGGTTATTGAACTAAAAAAATGTACAATAAGAAAATGCTAGTACGACGTTAAGCTGTACTTGCGTTGACAGTAACATGGTTTATCGATCAGCAGCCGATACGGCGATACCCAAAGGACGCTGATCGAAAAACCGTAACAGTCTTGAGTTTAGTAATTATTATTATTATTATTTATTTCAAAAATTTGGCCCACGTTTTTTTTGGACCACAGCACCTTTGCTTAAGTACAAAAAGTGCCGAGTTACAGATTACACAAAAGGACGAGGGAAATGAATTATGACACAGCAAAAACTACAAGCAATCACCGTACAGTACTGCATGCCACGTACTGAAGGTGTACTCCTTGCACAGTGAAAATCTGGTCACTGCCTGCACCAGAAGGTTAGGAGAAGCCAACACCCGAACACGAGTTCCCCAAACAGCTTTTCTTCTGATAGCTCCAAAGGATGGGAGGTTGTTCTCAACCATTAACCTACTTGCACTGTACCATGGTGGCCGACCATGTAGCCGTCTAGCAGCATTGTTGTATGCAACAATGTTTGTTCACAGACGCCTTGTTATAGTCCATCCATAAGCCACTTGTGTAGAGGTTTGTGCAATGTGCCTTGAAAAGACGGTTTTTTACAAATCTATCACACGAGCTAAACTTAGCCTTCAGGCCATTTCCAGCAACACACACCGTACGGCATTGCCTGCGCATGTCGGCATCATCTCGTAAGTCATCCGAGATGATGTGCCCAAGGTAGCGGTAGCTGCTCACAAGCTTCACTGATTTACCACTTAAGAAAACCTTCGGGGGGATAAACGCTTTCCATTTCAGGCCTCTTGGTCTAAAGAAGATACACACAGTCTTGTCGGGGTTAAACAGAAGGTCCAACTGCTGGGCAACGTTTTCACTTACTGCCAGCAGTGCTTGAAGGGATTTAGCTGAAGGACAAATAATCGCCAAATCATCAGCGAAACAAATGTTATTGATGCATGTGCCACCAACATAGCAACCAATACCTTCGTTAACAAGTGCCTGGCTCAGAGACTCCATATAGACACCAAACAGGGCAGGGGATAACACTCCACCCTGTCTCCCACCATTGCTGGTTTGAAAAATTCTAGAGGTGGACCCACTCCATCCACAGTCATTTCCTGAGTTGAATACCAGTTCCTAAGAGTCTTGATTGCCCATACTGGGACACCCCTGTCACACAATTTCTTAAACAGAACGCCCCAGTTTACCCGATCATAGGCTTTACTGGCATCTAGGAAACAGACGTACACACCACTATCCTGGGCCCGGTAATGTCTTACAGTCTCCTTAAGCACGTGAACAGCGTGCTCAGTACTATGCTTCGCCTTAAAACCAAACTGATGACAAGTTGTTTTTAGGAAGGGTTCCAGTCTGTTAAGAAGAAGTTTTTCAAGTACAGTTGACAGGAACACTGGCTAATGCAATAGGTCTATAGTTAGTACTATCAGTAAGATTACCAGTGCGGTTTTTGGGAACAGGAGTAATTGTAACGTTGGACAAGTCTTTAGGCACCCACGAGTGTGTAACGCAAGCAGAGAATCCATTGGCAAGCAAATCATGGATTCCATCCCAGGCATATCGAACATGCTCTCGGCTCAGCTGCTCCGATCCACAGGCTTTACCAAGAGATTTTTGCAATTCTCTTTAACCTCTCTTGCAGAGTGAGTTATTTATCTCAGGTTAAGCATCCCCGCGCATGCTTTTTTTTTCAGTCTCCGCAAATAAATGTTATAAAAGATAATAAGTGATAAAAAAAAATTCCGTTCGCTCGTTAAAATTATGTTCAATCCTAATGAAAAATATATCGTCCCTTCACCAAAAAAGGCCATTGGCAGTGTTCGATTATGCCCACTTTAGGGAAGAGTCAATATGTACGAAGTCATGGGTGGCTGGCTGAATCATGGGGGGGGGGGGGGAGATTTTGCATTCAAGGTAGTTGGATCGTGGGGAATCGAGTGTTTTTTTTTTTGTATCAAACTGCTTGCTGACATGTTACCCAGCAAAGCAAGTACCAACGTGTACAGTTGAACCTCATTTTTTTTTCTTTCTAGTAGTGAATAACAGAATAGGAAGAGGATTTGGGCAGGGGAGTAGGTGGGTGGGTTAAAAGCTTTTGAGAAGTTTATAAGGGTGGAAGTTATAATAAATTTGTAACTCTAAAATGTATTAGACCCCCTTCCCCTCCTGCGGAGAAATATTGCTTCATCTCTTAGGCCGATACTAATTTATTTTTAATTACCCTTTATTTCTGTTTTGTTGCACATTTAGGAATTATAGGAGATGCTGACAGATTGTTTTACTATTTTTTTGTGGAATTACTGGTCTTCAGTAATTTAGTATACTATCATCCAACAGTAATCATGATTCTAGTTTAAAACAAGAGGTTCGGCATTAATGTTGCTTTCAACTACTATTGGTAGGTCCGATGTTTAAATATATGCTGATTGCGAAGTACTTTCAAGTAGGTTGATACTAAACCACCAAGAATTCATTACTGTAATGTTCCTGATGGGGCCCATCATGGATTAGCCCCCACCCCCCTCCGTCCCTAATCCCCCACCATAAGCGAACACCTAAAAAACCAACATCTGCTTCCTCTCTTGTACAAGAAAGAATTGGGTCTACGCAATTTGTAGAAAAACTACGGGAGGTACAGAAAACATGTCAATCGGACGTCCAGTTCAATATCAATGAAGTCTGAAATATCCAGGACAAAAAAAAAACATTTCTGAACCAGTGGCGTGGGGGGGGGGGGGGGCGACCAGGAATTTGCAACAGAATTGACATGGGAGAGAGGTCGGCAGAAAAGGGGTTTTATTTATTCAATTTAAAATTTTTTTGTATTCCAACACAGTGGCCAGTTTTCCTTTTCTTATCTACCTATTGGCTTTTTTTTCTCTTATGCGGCAAATAGAGGACTTCCCTTTGCCACAATGCATAAATAGAACATTTTGCCGGCCCCCAGCCAGGACGCCTAAAAATGGTTTCTTTTGCTGTAAAAGTGCAATTTTTGTCAATTTTAGCATTGTTGTCTCAATGATGCTGCTTGATGCTTGAGACTTGAATAGCTGCCTCAGTTACCCTACCGCGCATGCGTGGTCCTCTTGATCTTTGTCTCTTAATTGTGTTAAAAGGTGACTTGAGAGGGGAGGCAGGGTGGGCCTAAGGTAATGCACTTTTCAGCAAAAGAAACCATTTTTAGCCGGCCTGACTGGGGGCCGGCAAAATGTTCTTTCTTTGTGCTGTGAAAAGTGCAGTACCTGTCAATTTTAGCATTGACAGGCCGACCTCGTCAAATTAGGTGGCGGGCACCTTTTGACTGAGTCCCTGGGGTTCTGAGGCAGCTGTCACCCTAGATTGATACCCTCATTTCCATTTTTTTTTTTTTTTTTAAGTTAATCGTGGTTTGATAGATGAGAAAGTGGGTAAGAAATTCCATTGTATTTACCTTTGGTGCGTGAGTGTCAAGGTCTTGACTTGCTTCATTAGGATAGGGCGTACTTCTGGGTTGGCCGGAACAGGTAAGGTTTCTGGGAGAAATAGGGTCATATTTACAGATGGGGCTGATTTGCAGCTTCAGAAGGAGGCGTGGAATAGTTCATGAAAACGGGTGCTTCGAGTTTCTGGCTAATTCACTGATGATTGTCCTCTTACCCCTTTTTTTTGAAAAGGGATTTCAGGGAGAGAAGATGGGTGTGATTTAAGAAATTTGTTGGACTTTAGCACATGTTTATATGTTATGTTTTTTTTTTTGATGAAAATGAGGGGGGGGGGGGGGGGGCAATTCTTGGACGATTACAGGTTAGTTGGATATTAAAAGTGTTGAAGGATTTGAAGGCTAAAATGATTAAGAAATGCCTAGAGGGCTAAAAGGTTTTTTTTTAAACTTAGAAAGGGTGTGTGGTTCCAATTTACTGGGCAGAGGAGTTGCAGAGGCCGTAGTGGTACCCCTTGGCCTTCTTCCGGCATGGAGAGCAGGGAATTTCATTAGTTGGAGTCGAAGAAAGCGGGGAGAGTTCACGGTATAGAGGTACAAAACTGGTGTCATTATCAAATTGCCACAATGAAAAGGCTTTTAGGTCGTGATCACGAGATGTGGTGAAAATGCTCTTCCATGCGTCCAATATCTCCCTGTGGCGGTCGTTCTGGAGAGTGTCAGAGGGGGAAGTAAGGGAGACCGTGTCATCGAACGGCGGTTTGGAGGGAAGATCCAAAAGTCTGGTGCGAGGGTCAGATGGTTGAACCCGGCTTGGGTGACGAAAAGGTCCGGGGGTTTTGTAGGTTGGTTTCCATGATCTTTCGGCTACGAGCCGTGGTAGAGACCAGGGCATGAAAGATTGTGGTTTGAGGAGTCCCTGGTGTGGTGGCGCGGGAGAGGATGCTCTCTTCTTCTTAAGTGCTTGTTGGAGCGTAAAAGAGGTGATTTGTAGGAATTGATCGTTGTTGGTGGCCCGTAATTTATGAATTTCTATTTTTAGATCTTGTATTTGTTTTCGCTGGGAGGAGATTAGTTTCTGCCAAGAACGAAGAATGGGTTTTATACGTAAACAGTTGATGTCAAGTTGTATTTTAGAAGATTCTTTTAACTTGAGTTTATGTTTCACTATCTTGAAGATTTCCTTCTGGTTGGTCCTGGAGGGTTCGTCTGATTCGGTACTGAAGAGTGGGTATTCCAGGATTGAATTCTGTGGCTGATCTGGTGGATGCGGATGAGGAATGAGCGGAATGTGGTGAGTCAAATCTCGGGGAAGGAATGATGGGTTCGTCCTTGTTTGGGGAGCGTGGAGTTGCAGGGATGAGGTTTACACTTTGTTCGTTTGAAACGATGGGAAGAACAACTTCTTGTGGAAAAGACGGGTTGTCGGCGACTAGAAGCGGAAGTGGGTCTTCTAATTCCTGAGGGGCTTCGGTAGGGTGATCTTCTTGAGTATCTTGGGTTGACACCACTGGAGAGTCCATTGAGATTGGTGAGGTCACCCAGGATCGTTGTGTCACCGGCGTCGCTGATGCTGAGGAAGTTGCAGAATAACTAGGTGTAGATGGTTGCATGGTGGCTATGGCCGAAGGTCGAGATTTCTTGGGAGGAGGAGACTTGAAAGGAGATTTGGCTTTGGCCCGATTCATGTTTTGTTTATTCTGCATAGAGGAAAAGTGCTGTAACGCGGAAATTATTTTCCAATCTTCGTACGAGACCTTGACGCAGATGGGGGCACGGGTTGTGGTAAAAGTTACATAGTGTACCTGGCACACGGAAGTGTGGGGGTCCTTCCTGTTGGGTTTCGTAACCCCGGGCAGTTGCAAGAGCCTGGGTCCTGAATTAGGGGGAGCCTGCCAGGGGTCTTTAAGTGCAGGATGGACTGGTTTCAGTGTTTTCACCATTTTGAAGGGAAGAGATCGTGGAAAACTGGAATCATGGAGTGCTAAGCAGCGTCTGGAAACAAGACAAAGCGACGCGGGAAGGCGGGAACGGAACACAGCCTCGTTCTGGGGTTTGATGGGGTGTGACGTCACAGGGACGAGGCCGAAAGGAACAATCGCAGCGTGCGCCGTTATCGGGAGCTTAGTCGGTTGGCCGAAAGGAAGAGCCGCTCTCTGTAGACAGTGGCAGGATGGGACGGCAGCGAGGGTTGCCGGAAGACATGATATGGGAGGAAAATCCGGTGGAAAAGGTATTACACGGGGTTTCCTTCGGCGTCCTGAAAAGCGGATAAGTGTGTCTTACAACATCTGCGAGGAATGTGTTGGTCATCTTCTAACGGAGATCGTTGTTGTCGTTGGTTACATGTGCGACTCATTTAGTGACGAGCGCGCAGTGGTCATTGCGGCGGTCAGCATAGCAGGGGGAGAGTACGGCATCTGAGGTGGGAGTGACGATCGGGAGGGTAGCTTCCCTCGATGGAGATGTCCGAACGACAGGAGGCATGTGAGACTCGGCGTAGCAGGAGGAGAGTTCAGCATGTGAGGCGGGAGCGACGGTCAGGAGGCCGGCTTCCATCGTTGGACATGACCGAAAGGAGAATCCGAAATCCAAGCTGAAAGGTAGGAGACATGTACGACTCGACGTTGTAGGAAGAGAGTGCAGCACGTAAGGTGGGAGCAACGGTCGGGAGGCCAGCTTCCATCGTCGGACATGACCGAAAGGAGAATCCGAGATCCAGGCCGAAAGGCAGAGGCAAAGTGACGCATAGGCACCACTGGCGGAAAGAGTTACGGCGTGTAGACGATGGTGGGCAGTGGAGATGACCGAAAGCGTCGGGGCCGTTGATGAATGGTGAAGGTTGTAGGGTGCTTGGGCAGGCCATGAGGCCGTTGATGAGATAGTGTGGGGACAAGAAGAACGTGTCGTGTGAGGTAGTGGGCGACCCCTTCCTATCTTTCTCCCTCCTCCTCTTTTTTTTTTAAAACTTTTTGAAGAAACAGTCGTACAGCTATCTTATGTAAGGGAGGCCTTACGCTGGGAGGTTGGGCGTAAGGGCAGTTGACTGGAGAGAGGGAGTGACTTGTGGTTGGTGTTGAGAAATGTAAGTTTCCTCACTGATCTCATAATTCACAATAGGCTATAATTATATCTAAGTCAAGACATGTAACCTACAAGTTTTTTCAGTTTACTTGAAATATTAATTATTTAATGAATAATTAATTATGAATATATGTTTTCAGTTATGTTTTTGACTTTTATGATGCCACACGATATTTTGTTTCATCTTTTTGGATTTGGTTTGACCTTGTATGTAAATAATATGCAAATCAATGGTAAGTCTTAAGTCAGCCATGTTGGTTTGGTGTGATGCAACTTGCTCTCAGAATGTGGGAGAGAATAAACTTCCACAAGTTCTGTTTTAAACCTACCAGTCTTTTATTTATGGAACTACAAGTTGTTAGTTGTCTTCTATACCTACCAGATCCAAAAGAAGTGCAGTTTAACAGGTTATGTGCCCAGAATATGCTTGGACTTGTGTATGTATACCTCTGATGGTGTTAGTCCTAGTTTTGGTGACAGTGTGTGCGAGACATTTTTGAGTTGCTGTTGCTCTATTGTAACACAGTGGTGTTTTTGTTTACTGGTTGTGAAGATACAACATGGCCTTTACAAACTCAGTTACTGAATTTATAAACTGTGTTTACAAACTATGTGGTACTGCACACTGGTGACAAACTTTACAAATGCAAACTAAGTGGTACCTGCACACTGGTGAAACACCATACAGATCTGCACTACATTGTAGTACACCAAGTGATATGGTAGTGGGATGATCAGTGACTTATCAAATTCATTCGATTTGTTTAATGAAAGAGGTGGAACACCGGGTATACTTTGTGGATTAGGTATAGGGACTGATATTATGTGGTCACCAATAGGTTCTGGGACAAACGTCTTAAGGTTCCCACCTTTGACTACTTCAAATTATGGCACATGGAAACTTAATATGGCCATGTTACTTCGTGAGCGTACTCTGTATGGTTTTGTCGTGCCTTCAAAACACAAGGAATATGAAGCTGCCATCTTCTAAAAATGAGGCGGAGAACCCCGAGGTCAAGGCAAAATACTTTGCTTGGTGAGCCCAGGCTCTATCAACAATATTTTTGGGAATCAGCGAAGGAGTGAAGCCCATACTCCACACATGCCAGACCCCTGATGAAGCTTGGCAGAAATTAGCGGATGTCTTTACACCCAGGACGATGGCTCGTATTGGATATCTTTACCATACATTTGTAGGAATGATAATGTTGGAGCCTGAAACGATGGCTCAATAGACCGCTCGTGTTCGAAATGCTGTTACAGAATTAGCTGATGCAGGCAAGGTGGTTCCGGACGATGAACATGGATTTCTTTTATTAAACGGCCTTCCGAAATCATGGGATTCCGCAGTGGCAAATATCTACAACCTTCCCAAAGCAGAATTTACGCCAGATAAGGTTGAAGCCTTGTTATTCAATGAATTTGATAGACAGCATCCAACTGGAGAGGCAGCAGTCGAAGGCGCAACAGGTGGAGCATTTAATGTCCGTGATGTAACAATGTCAGGTGAACAACTTCAGCAACATGACCGAGGCAGAGGACGAAGTTGTGGACGTGCCCGTGGTAGGGGACGTGGACGTGGAAGAGAACCGAGCACGACTCCACAACATAATCAACAAAAACTCCCAATGCAAACTGTCTATTATAATTGCCAAGGAATGGGACATTTTTCACGGGATTGTCCTAGCCCAAAGAAAGACGGAAAACAAATTGGGGCAAAGAAAGGTCTGACAAAGGGACCGGATGCTGCGCTTCTGTGTGAAGCACATTCAATTGAGTCTAAACGTCTTAATTGGGTTCTTGATACTGCGGCCACTAGTCATTTTTGCGTAAATCGAGACGTTTTCCACAAATATAAACAATGTGAAATTCCTCCTGCTGAGGGTTCGGGAGGCCCCTCGTGCGTAGTCGGTATCGGAGAGGTCTGGTTACGGGTAAATAATACTGGAGAGATTATCGCACTTATGAATGTTCTTCATGCCCCTGATATGCCAAGGAATCTGATATCTGGGTTTTGCTTATATGAAGCAGGATATCAAATGCATACTTACGAAGCTGGTATTAAAATTCATCGGAGTGATGGCCGACCATTCGTAGCAGCATTGGCTAAGGGTCGTTTCTTTTACTTTGATGCTAAACCATGTGTGAATCAAGATCCAAGGATAATACCACTCTCTACTGATGCAGTTGAAGACCAGACACCACTTACAACTGTATCGACAAAAGGAGCACTTCCAATATGTGAAGTACTGAATAGCTGTAACGCATCGTCGCCATCTATCACGAAGAAGCCTTTTAAACAGGTACATGGGATTGTACCACAACAGACTCTTATGGATGATTCTGAAGTTATAACACCTACTAAAACCCAACTGTGGCACGAGAGATTTGGACACTTAGCAATTCCACGACTTCGTAAGGCAGTGAAAAATGAATTTGGAGGTCAGGTGCAGTTACCATTGGACACTCCTATATGCGATTCCTGAAAACTTGGCAAATCTACAAGAACTAGGCATACATCATCTGTGGGTCGTACTGCAAGAAACCCACTTGATCTCGTACATAGTGATGTATGGGGACCAGCTCCTGTAAAGAGTCTAGGTGGAGGACGTTATTATATATCATTTACTGATGACTTCTCAAGGCGCAGTAGTGTGTTTATAATAAAAACAAAGAGTGAAGCATTGGATAATTCGAAGAATATCGGGCCCGTGCAGAACGAGAAACTGGTAGACGTCTAAAAAGTCTGCGCACCGATAATGGTATGGAATTTTGTTCCGAGGTGTTTCAACAACGTTCTTGGGATTAAAGCTGAACGCACAAATATCTATAGTCCTGAGATGAATGGTGTAGCAGAACGGTTGAATCGGACCCATTTAGACATGGCCCGGTCCCTTTTTGATTAATTCAGGTTTATCCGCAGAATGGTGGGCTGAGATGGTTGTCGCCGCTTGTCACGATAAAAATCGTAGCCCTCATTCTAAGCTCAATGACAAGATACCTGAAGCACTATGGTCTGAACGTACACCATCGGTGAAACATCTCCGCCGAATAGGTAGTTTGTGTTTTGTTCATATTGACAAACCCCATAGAACCAAACTCCAGCCATGTGCTCGCATCGGTGTTCTTGTGGGTTATGCTGTATCAACAAAGGGCTACAGGATATGGTTCCCGGATGACGGAAAGTTAGTGCGTGAAACAAATAATGTTTCCTTTGATGAGAAACGTCTTGGTGTACACCGGTTGCGAAACGCACAACAATCTGAATGGGTAGATTTTGGTATTGAAAATGAAGAAAGCTTTACCTTACCTGCTCAAACCCCATTGAAGAATCGTCCAATTGTAGTGGCAGCACATGCCCAAAGGAATGCACCTGGATGGAAGAGAGAAGTAGTCCCAAGAAAAACGAAAGGAACTCATGAATGTGACATCTATTACAGATACATGGATGGTAAGCGAGCGAGATCCATGAACGATGTCAAGAAGCAATGTGAAGCCCGTAAACTTGCATTTGACCCGGAGAATTTTGACTTTAACCGAAAGAACCAAACAGCTGAAGCTGAAGATCTTCCAGTGAAGACTGTGAATAATGGCGATGACGAGAGTAATAATGAAGACAATACAGGGAGCTCGGAGTCTTTGTTCGTGGACACTAGTGAGTCGATTCCCGAAGTGCACTGTGTTGAAGTTGAAGCCCCAAACACTTATCATGAAGCAATGACTAGCCCAATGAAAAAGAGATGGAAAGAGGCTATGAACGATGAGATTAGTACACTTCAGAATCATCAAGTATATGATGAAGTTCCAAAGCCAGCAGATGCAAAAGTTGTGGGTTCCCGCTGGGTTTACACTTTGAAGAGGAATGCCGAAGGGACGACGGTGCGCACAGGGATGTCTTTTAGCACAGGGATGTTCTTAACGTGAAGGTTTGGACTATGCAGAAACTTTTTCACCTGTAATCGCCTTCACCTTGATTCGGTTTTTCTTTGTCCTCCTTGTTGTATGTTTTGACTGGGTGCATACTCACCTGGATGTTAAATGCGCCTATCTTTATGGTAATTTGAAAGAAGAGATTTTTCTTCGTCCCCCAACAGGTTATGACAATAAGCACGACCACGTGTGGCGTTTAAAGAAATCCCTTTATGGATTACGGTAATCCGGCTGGTGTTGGTTCACCGAATCTGACACAACGTTCACCCAACTAGGTTTTCGTAAACTGTAACAAACTGTGTATATATGTTATCCAGGTCGGTGGTTGTACTTGTGTATGTGGATGACCTGGCGATCTTTGCACGAACTGCACTTGATGATGCAATAAGGCGTATTGCAACGAAATTTGATGTAACAAATCTTGGTCCTTTAAAGAAATTCCTTGCAGTAGAGTTTGGTGTAAGTAATGGAATTCCTATCATGCATCAACGCACATATATAGACACTATTCTGAAACAACACAAAACTGCGTGGACATCAAAGATTTTGCGATCTAGTACAGTGCCACTGGACGCAGGTGCAACCTTGGAAGCGGGTAACGATGCCAATACCCTCTCGTCGAAGGAAAGCACAAAATATCGTAGTGTGATTGGAGCATTGATGTTTTTATCGTCTCTCACAAGACCGGACATCAGCTTCGCTGTCACAGCATTGGCGCAGTATTGCAGTAAGCCAACGATTCGCCACGTGGTTCTAGCACAGAAAGTACTAGCCTATGTCCAACAAACAAAGGAGTTGAGTATTACATGTGATGGTGCAGTGAAAGGACAGAAACCCCAGTTCACCTTCTATGTTGACAGTTCATGGGCCACGTGCATAGAAGATAGACGCTCGTGGACTGGATACGTAGGATTTTTTGCCCACGTACCAATTATATGGCGAGTTCAGAAACAAAAATGTCTCGCTCTATCAACCATGGAGGCAGAATTCGTTGCACTTTCCGAAGTGGCCAATGAATTTATTTGGTTATCAGCAATATGCAACGAAATTCAGTGGCTTCCCATAGTTTTGCCTCCAGTTGTGTTTTGCGATAACGATTCTGCTATTGCATTTGCAAGAGACAATAAAGAACATATGAAATCAAAACACATTGATCTGCGATACAAATTCGTGAGACAAGCTCTTCACCAGGGTGATTTTGTGCTACAACGTGTACCAAGTGCTGATAATATAGCAGATGTGTTCACTAAGCCCCTTCCTCGGAAGCCTTATGAACAGTTTCGAGAAGCTCTATTATCCGCATAATGTAGTCATACAATTATGACATTCAGTGAGAAAGGGGTGGAATGTTGAGAAATGCAAGTTTCCTCACTGATCTCATAATTCACAATAGGCTATAATTATATCTAAGTCAAGATATGTAGCCTACAAGTTTTTTCAATTTATTTGAAATATTAATTATTTAATGAATAATTAATTATGAATTTATGTTTTCAGTTATGTTTTTGACTTTTATGATGCCACCGTAACATTTCTGTTAACATGATATTTTGTTTCATTTTTTTGGATTTGGTTTGACCTTGTATGTAAATAATATACAAATCAATGGCGAGTCTTAAGTCAGCCATGTTGGTTTGGTGTGATGCAACTTGCTCTCAGAATGTGGGAGAGAATAAACTTCCACAAGTTCTGTTGTGAACCTGCCAGTCTTTTATTTATGGAACTACAAGTTGTTAGTTGTCTTCTATACCTACCTATCCAAAAGAAGTGCAGTTTAACAGTTGGGAAGTGGTGCTGCTGCCGTATGGCGGAAAGCAGCGTGTTGTCGTTGACCGAAAGGCTGCATAATGTCTGGGGGGGGGGGGTCGTTGATAAGTAACCGGCGTGGTTTGGGCTACGCGACTAGTTCAGAGTGTGGCCTGACTTAAGAAGCCTGTTGGCGCAAGGCGAGGTGTGCGATAGGTATGCGTTCTGCAGGGTCACTGGGAAGATGTGACGAATGTTCCCGTATAGCGTCTTGGAAAGGGATCCTAACTTGAACATGGGTATCTTATGAGATTACGAGCGTTAAGGCTCGTGGACGGCCAGTTGTCGAACCAAAAGGCCGGGAGGGCTGCAGGAGTTGGGTAGTGCTGAGTCTTGTGGCCTTGCAGCAACGGTTGGGGATCGGAGTGTGGGAGTTGACCAAAAGGGAGAGGACAATCGCATGGAAACCTTAGCGTCAAGTCCAGGGATGAGAAGCTGCTTGTAGACAGTAGGGAGACGGCGGCCGGAGGGCCCGTCAGGGATGAAGATTGAAGGAATCTTTGTTACCGTCCCGGATAGGCATTTGGCTTGTATCAGCCTTCCTATCAAGGTCGAAAAGACGGGAGGCGTAGAAAAGCGTAGGCCATCTTGAAGCAGGAGCCAGCTTCGACTTCGGCGACATGCACGACTCGTTCGGGGACTGGCGTGTAGCGGTCGTCGAGGGCGTGCAGGATGGCAGACGGGGAAGCACAGCAACTGGGCAAGGGTTGACCGAAAGGCGACTTCCCAACGTAGAGATGAGGGAACCAAGTCGGCCGGAACGGCGAGACGACGTAACACGGTGGGAAGTTATGACCCACTAAGCAGTCTGGGTGTTGCCGTCACGGTGAGGCGTTTGGCTTGTATCAGTCTTCCTGTCAAGGCCGAAAGGACGGGAGGCGGTGGAAAGCGAAGGCCGTCTTGAAGCAGGAGTCGGCTTCGACCTTGGCGAAATGCACGACCCGTGTGGAGACGGGCGTGTAGCGGTCGTCGAGGGCGGGAGGGAACGTAGATGGGGGAGAATAAATAGTATATGGGCGAGCGTTGACCGAAAGGCGATCTTCCGACGTAGAGATGATAAAACCAAGTCAGCTGAAGCGGCAAAACGATGTGACACGGCGGGTGGGGCGTTAAAGGAAGGACGGGAAAGGAATCAAGGTTGCAGCGAGCTGTCGAACGGTCAAAGAGATGACGAGCTTCCCAAGCACGCATCCTCTATAGGGAGGACCGCGCATGTACGGTAGGGTAACTGAGGCAGCTATTCAAGTCTCAAGCATCAAGCAGCATCATTGAGACAACAATGCTAAAATTTACAGGTACTGCACTTTTCACAGCACAAAGAAAGATAAATTTAACACCCCACACCCCACAAATGAAGTAATTTGCCCCTTACGAAAGCAATCAAGTTTGATAGGTGTACAACCGTTTCGCCGAATACCATTTCGCGAAATAAAATATTCTTTCAAAATTTCACATTGAAGAAGTTAAAGACCCTTTCCTAATTGGAAGGACTTTGTGATTAGTTGTGGTTTTTTATGTTATACGGTTAGCCACAGCGATCGCGGCAGGTTAGGCAGCTAATTTCGAGGGGAAAAAATATATTTGGCAACACGGAATCCCGTTTGCCGATTTTTAATCATGACTTTATTTTCGGCAAAAAAAGAAAAATTTTCGACGAAAAAAGAAAAGTTTTGACGAAAAAAGTAAAATTTTCGGCGTAATAGGTATACACCTACCAAACTTTATTGCTTTCATAGGAGGCAGACTACAACTATTTATAGTGGAGTAGGCGTTAAAATTTATTTATTAGGCAGTGGCGAAGGGAAGTAACCTGTCTAAAAAACCACAATGAGGTGGGCGCCATACACCGGTTGAGACACTGTCGCAAGACGTATTTAGGCGTCTCATGACAACAAACGAAGGTCCTAGTTACAAATGGATGGTCTCTCCACCAGATGCGACGTTTTGTCGCGCAACGTTTCCTCGCGATACATTTGCCTAATTTGGTGTGCGGCCACTGTATTTTTCTAGCCGCACGTTTGTCTGGACTCTGGTGGTGCAGCAGACCATACGACAACACTTTTCATTAAGATTAAATGAAAATGTTAACGAGCGGACAATTTTTTTTTTTATTTAGAATCTTTTTTAACATTTTTGCAGAGACTGAATAAAAAGGCACGCGTGGGGATACTACACCTGGGATGAATACCTCACTGTGTTACGAAAGTCAGTATTCTCCGGCCTTACGCACTACTGTGTCCCCCAAGTACCACAATGGAGTACGCATTTTTCATTGTACGTTTTTTTTGGGTTGGTATATTAACCAATTAAAAAACCTTAGCATGGTTAAAACACTGGGGGGGGGGGGGTGTTAATTTCTGTGTTAATTGCAGTAAGTTTGCTTTTGAGCCATTAGATTTTATTTATAATATTTAACTTCTAAGGGACTGGTCATTATTTATGGCAGGAGGGGGGGAGCTGGAGGAAATAAAATGTGACCACCAAATTTTTTCGATGACCCCCCCCCCGGGGTGCGGGTGATGAGGGACTGGGGTCTACCCCGAAAAAAAATGCGCTATTGAGACTGTCTGCAGATAATTTCATGTAGCCAAGATTAGTGCTGTAGCCAAATTAAGTAAGTAGCTCTCCACACCGACAGTTACCATTAGTTGTACGGAAACAAAAAGACACGTTGGGTTAAAAATGTTCTATAAAATGTTTTTTACATTCATCTCTTGTCGAGGTTCATAGAATAAGTCTATGCCCACATCCGTAACATAGGCAGCACCTGAAAGACAGATTCCAAGACACCAGGTGCCAAGGCTTTTCTACGAAGTTCTTTATAAAAAGCCCAATTTTACCTGGATGGGCGGTCAAAATTGGTTTCTATTGCCTAAAGGGGAAAAATACACTACCTGTAAATTTCTTGCATTCAGTTCCTGAGTGCCTGTTACCCTGGAGGAAATAAAAAACGCAGATACGCCCAGTTTGCACACCCACTGCACATGCGTCGCGTGCGCAGGCCTCCTACAAATGGTGAATGGACAAGCCAGTTGCCATCTCTTTTCCTCTCAATATGTCACAATTGGTGACTCAAGAGAGGAGGTTGGGCAGGATATTTACAGGTAGTGTATTTTTCCCCTTTAGGCAATAGAAACCAATTTTGACCTCCCATACAGGTAAAATTGAGCTTTCTAATCGCCGGGGAAGGAAAAATACACTATCTGTAAATTTCTTGTATTACAGATGACCTCGTCGTTTAGGTGGCGGGCACCATCGTTGACGGGTTCCCAAGGGTACAAACTGGGTCCCCAGAGGCTCGTTGATCGGTTTCGGACGAAAGTCAACCGAGTGGCCAGTGTAGATGATTGCGTGAAGCCATCCTGCCATCGTCGAAGAGAGTCAGCTAGGCGGATTCGGAATTTTTCCTCCTTATTCAAGAATTTTTATTTTTCTTTTATTATTTTTATTATTTTATATTTCGAAAGAATGGAATTATCTTGACGATTCGATGGGGTTAATTCCGTGAGATTGTGTTGTAGGCCAAACCAAGAAGGTATAGTTCATATTGACAATTCACTTAATGTGTGACGAGATTAATGACAAGATTTTCCCTGGAACTCTTGTGTTGAAGGGTTATGGGTTGCCGGATCTTCAGAAATTTGAGTTTCCAATTTTAAGTACGATTGAAAGGTTCAGAAATCAGTGACAAAAATAGTCAGAGTTGAAGGCTTTGGAGAGTCCATTGCGGAAGGTAGACACGTGTCATGAGAAGTGGGTCGGTGTTTAGGGACGTGCGACAACGAAAGCTGTATTCCCCTATATAGGGGCGGCATAGGGTCATGGAAGAGTGCGAGTTCGTATGTTTGAAACGAATCACATTTCAGGTTTTGTTGGCATGAACCTTGGGGCATTGTCCTATTGCCAGACCTGTCGGGCTATGAATTGGTCTTCAGACATGGCTTGGTTTACTCTAATCCATTCCTGGGATATTGCTGCTTGTTGGCGTCGAACATTTTCAGGTAGTCTGCAGGGCTGAAGAATGGTAGAAGTGGAAATTGGGCGTGGTTCATAGCTTACTGTATGGTTGCCAACACGGACTTGAAGGAGCGGAGTGGAATCCAGAGTTTGAGTTTGCTTGTCCGATAACGGATGCTTTGGTTTTGTTGGCGCACGAAGTGGTGTTTGGGGGGTGATGTATCTTAAAAATGGCCTTATTCCAGTGAGGGGAAGGGGTGAAAGTCTCCGGAATTTAGCGTCGGCTAATTCAACTCTACGACGAAGTTTAGCGTTGCTTTCCAGTAATTGGCGATGTTGGTTCGTTGCATTGATGATTTTTTCAGCAGTGGAGATTTTTGTTTTCGCAGCAGCAAACCCCATGGAGATTGGAGAACTAAAGTGTCGTGCTGTAAACTTGGAGGAACCATGCCAGGAATTATGTTGTTTCTTATATATTTAATTCATTATAACTATTTTTTATGCACATATTTACAAGACGGGACATTTACACGTTACATGGCAGTTGCAAGCGGGCGAGTGCCCCAATCCGACGAACGCTAGCTTCGATAGCATGACCGGAACCCACACTTCCGGTCGCACAGAATAAACGGTGCAACTCCAATTCACCACATACACTTTCCCCTTAAGCGAAATCTACATCATTCGACATTAAACACAATTAATGAAAACTAAGTAACTAAAATGCTTAAAGAGAAATCAACATTACTATACAATTCTAAACAAAATTCATATGTACAATAAATAAATCAAACTAACAAATTATTTACACTGCCCAGCTTAAAATTTACAAAATGTACATATACACAACCTGGCAAAGGTAGCCTATTTACAAATTCAAACGTTTTACAGGTTTAATCAACCTTTTGGGACGACTCGTAACTAACGGAGTTGGAGTAGCTGAAGATGTTATTGAACTACCAACTGACTCATTCCTAGCTAATGATTCCGAAATCACCGGTGGAGAATTTTCTGAAGTTTTAACTACTGACGAAGCATCAGCCTCTATTATTTAAGAATCACCTGTTCCCTCCTGAGCAATCTCAAGACTTGGTGCACTTCTAGGAATATGCACAATGCTCGCTGGAACAAGTGATGATAAACTGATACCCCCAGCATTCCCAACCAATAAATCGGAATCACTAACTTCACATACTCTTAAGTGATTTCTATTTCGTCTGAAGACACGGCCATCATACAACTGAACCAAATAACTGGAGTTATCTACTCTATTTAACACATTGCCCTTCAACCATCATGGGCTTCTGGCACAATTTTTCACCCAAACTGATGTATTAGGCTGAAAATCAACTAATGTAGCACTAGGCTTACTCAACAGTTGTTTTGAATTCTGAATGTCAGACGCAGAATGGGGAAACAATCTGTCAAACAATGCGGTAACCTTCCTGTTAAACATCAAGTATGAAGGACAATTACAGTACAGTCCAGTATGAAGGACAATTACAGCAGTTACAGTGTGTGTGTGTTTCGATAATGGAACAAAAATCTGAGAATTTCACCTGGATTCTTTTGAATGTTAAGCTTTCTGTAAGCAGACTTAAATGTTTGAACTACCCTCTCGACCAATCCATTTCTGGCAGATGGTATGGAGCTATAAGAATTTGAACAATGCCTAAGCTTTGTATTCACCAGATATAAATGCCGGACCATTGTCTGAAACCACGGTAAGAGGAAGCCCATGAATCGCAATAACCTTCCTTAACTCATTAATTACAACCTCAGATGTCATTGCATTTACCTGAGTTACCTCCAGCCATTCAGAATAGCTGTCTACCAACAAAAAGTAGTGTTTACCATATAAAGGCCGTGCAAAATCTACATGCAAACGACTCCAAGGAGAACTAGCAGCAGGCCATTGCGTGGAAACTGATTTCAGGCACTGGAGAATTTGACTGACATAAGAACAACCTTTAACAAGATTCTCCAGGTTCCACCAAAAACCTGGGCACCAAAAATAACTACGACACAAGGCTTTCATGAGGACAATTCCAGTATGACATTCGTGAAGTAAATTCAACAAAATTCCTCTCAGGAATTACAACTCTACTACCCCACAAAATACAATAATCTTGAACACTTAATTCATTTTGTTTAGCTTTGAAAGGCTGTAGTACTGGATCTGCACTTTCATTAGGCCACTCGGTTAATAAAACCTTTTTACCTTGGACAACACAGGATCCACTCTAGACCAAGAAGCAACCTGTGAACAGCAGTTACAGGAACATTCTCGCTAGAAACTTAAAAAAATGCAATTGGAATATCTGGTACAGAACTCTGACAATCAGGTAATGGTAAACGACTCAAAGCATCGGCATTGGCATTATCCGATCCTTTGCGATACACAATGCTATAATCATAAGCTGCTAACGTCAGTGCCCAACGAACAACTCTCGGTGACGAATTGACAGGAATGGAATTTTTCTCGTCAAAAATACCGACCAATGGTTTGTGATCAGTAACCAAAAAAAATTTGGCTGCATACAAATACTGATTAAACTTTTTCACAGCAAAAATTAAAGCCAAAGCTTCCTTATCCAATTACGAATAGTTTTTTTCAAGACTATTTGAAGTACGAGAAGCAAATGCTACTGGTCGCTCACTCCCATCTGGCATACGATGAGACAAAACTGAACCTATGCCATACGGTGACGCATCACACTGGACCAGTATAGGCTTATTTACATCAAAATGAAGTAGACATGCATCTGAAGCTAAGCTATTACTACATTCCCGGAATGCTGCTTCTTGAGCAGAATCCCACTGCCACTTGACATCCTTGCGTAAGAGCAGATACAATGGATGTAACATTGTTGACAAGTTTGGAATAAATATAGCATAATACATTACCAAACCGACAAAAGATTTCAACTCTGTTACATTCGTAGGACGTGGTGCATTCTTAATAGCATGTAACTTTGACTCAGAAGGATGAATCCCTGACGAATCAATGACAAAACCCATAAAGTCAACTCTAGGTTGCCTGAAACGACACTTATCTAAATTTCCAGTTAAATTACTATCTTGGAAGAGCTTTAAGAGCCATATCTAAATTGTTAAGCTGATGAGCATCATCTTTACCAGTTAAGACCAAGTCATCTTGAAAAACAGCAGACATTGGAACATGAGCAAACAACTTTTCCGTTTCCCTTTGAAATATGGCAGATGGCGCAGATATACCCTCTGGCATGGTATTAGACACATACAATCCTTCAGGTGTGTTTATAGTAGTGAGCTTTTTTAGCACCTTCACTCAAACCAACTTGCCTGTAAGCATGACGTAAGTCAATTTTAGTAAACTTTTGTCCACCCACCAACTTACTAAACAATTCTTCCACAGTGGGAAGAGGAAATTTATCAGGGGTAATGACCTTGTTGACACCTTATAATCCCCACATATCCTATTGCCACCATCAATTTTATCCACTACAACAATTGGTGATGCCCAAGACGACATACGAACGGGTGTTAAGACTCCTTCCTTTTCTAATCTATCCAATTCATCTCTTTCTGTTTTAAGGCAAAAGGAACTGGCCTGGGCCGGAAGAAAACGGGTTTAACCTCCCTTTTAACAATGAAATCAACAGCAACGCCTTTTAATCTACCATACCCAGGTCTAAAAATCTGTTCGTATGTCGTATGTTCGTATGTCCGTTCCCTGCAGGCTAGAGCATCAAAGTTATGCACACTGAGATTCATTTGAAAAAGCATTTATCCAGTTTCTACCAAAAAGTGCTGGACCACCCCCGACTGCAACATAGAGCGGTAGGGTTTTAACCACGTTTTCATACTTGACATCAACCATTGCAACACCACGCAGTGGAATTACATCCTGCTTGTATGTACGCAAAACAACTCTAGTTGGTAACACTGAAGGGTTTAAATGTGGCATTTGCAAACAAGGCATTAAATTTAGACTCACCAATAAGTGCTACACCTGCACCCGTGTCATGCTGCATAGTAGTTGGTACATCATTTACACAAACTGAGACATACACAGGATTTGCATCACCTTGAATTGTAAACGTGTTGTACTCACCAGTTTCCTTTTCAGTTTGTGCATCAACAACATGTTGTCTACCATCAAAAGGCTTACCTGAAGAAGCAGAACTGAACCTTTTCTTACCCCTACAGGCTTTAGAAATATGCCCAACTTTTGAACAGGAGTGACACTTGGCATCTTAAAATTTGCAAACATTTGCTTTATGTGAACACCTATAGCACACAATTTCACTGTTCGTATTAGAACTTGCACTTGCTGGACGTTTGTCCATCGTGACCTTGTGAACAGTACCTTGCAAATTTTCACCATACACAGTAGCTTGAATGGTCTTCGAATCCCTTGCTGCAGACTGAAGTGTTGTGGCTAGCTTTACAGCTGTATCAAGGGTTAATGTAGACTCGGCAAACAACCGTTGCTGAATATAGCTGTCGTTGATACCTCGAACCAGTGACTCACGTATTCGCTCCTCAAAGCTTTTCCTTGAAATTACAATGCTGGCTCAAATGACGTAGTTCTGCTACGTATTCGGCAACAGATTCGGCTTCCTTACGTTTCCGCTAATCGAAGGTACACCTCTCCACTATTTCAGAAGGCTTAGGCGAGTAGTGCTGTGTTAAAGTAGTTTTAATTTCTTCGCAGGTTTTCTCACTGGGCTTATCGGGAGTAAGCAAATCACGCAAAAGTGAATACGTGTTGGAGCCACAAACAGACAGGAAAACGGCCCGTTGCTTTTCTTCAGGAACATCGTTGGCTTCAAAATATTGCTCCAAACGTTCAGTGTAGAGCACCCATTTGTCGACATGGCCGCAAAATTTTTCAAAACGGTACGTCGTGCCCATGGTTAACGTTGGTTAACGACGGACAACAGCTAACTTCATCATTAACTACAAAACCTTACTTGAAGGTTCAAGTCCATTTCCCTCGTCGCCAAAATTGTCGTGTTGTAAACTTGGAGGAACCATGCCAGGAATTATGTTGCTTCTTATATATTTAATTCATTATAACTATTTCTTATGTACATATTTACAAGACGGGACATTTACACGTTACATGGCGGTTGCAAGCGGGAGTGTGCCCCAAGCCGACGAACGCTAGCTTCGATAGCATGACCGGAACCCACACTTCCGGTCGCATAAAATAAACGGCGCAACTCCAATACACCACAAAGTTTTTCCTTAATCATGCTACTGCTTTCTGTTTGAGTTCAAGTTATGCTGGATTGCCCAAGGGGAAAGCTGGGTTCTCGAAGCGGGTCGGTTTGGGCTTCTTTTTGGTGTGAACGTTAAGACCTTGAGAATGACGTTGGAGGAAGGAGGGCGTTGAAGTCCGGAGGTAAGGTTCCTTCCTGAGTTGACGTTGTTGAAGAGAAAACCGGTGTTAGAGAGTTCCCGGACCCGGTTGTGGTGGCCTTTCCCATAGTTGAGGTGGTTTGTGAAGGCAGAAGAGGGGTTTTCTTTCCGTTGTGTAGAACGTTAGCAGTGGCTGTGGCCTTTTTACAACGACGGTCCAGTAGTGAGGGAGGATTTGTTTGCATACGGTGTACGGATCCGTGTAGTAAATGCAGGTCCTGTGGTTCTGGCAGGACGGATGCAGATCGTAACGCTTGATGTTTGATACTATTGGAGCACATGTGCAGGTGTCTGGCTTCCGGAGTGAGGTGCTAGATGATTTCCCACCGCATGTACGAACCATGGTGTTGGCGGTCATGATGAGAGGTTTTAAGAGGAGGGCGAGTTCAAGCGTGGCGCAGGGAGGGAAGGTGGGATGAGCAGCATCCAATCCAGCAAATGGCGATTGTGTGTGGTGCAGTTGTGAGCGGTTGTCAGTGATGTTGCGACGTGTGGACGGGAACATGGGGTGATGTTGGGGGCATCAAACCGCAGTGAAGTGTCGGGCGATGCTGTATTCTTCTTGTGAATTTCCTTCGGTGAGCATGAAAATGGCAGATGAAGCCGAGATGGTGATGAAAGAAAGTGGGACAGATGTCACCGTGTTTCGAAACGAATAACGAACGGTGTTGACAAGGATTTCGCCAGAGTTGGTTGAAAAAGAATGATGCAGCAGTCGTCTGATGGATCGTAGCAGTGCGCGGTTGACGGAGGTCAAATGATCTGTTGACGATTGGGTACTGTGTACTGCCAGTTGGGCGACAACAAGTGTGGCGACGTCATAAGGTTAGGTTGCAAGTGTGATGTTGGACGATGAGGATTGGATTCATTAGGAACAGCCAAAACCCTTTGATGTTTGATGGGTAATGGCCGAAGTAAAACAGCGAGTGACCAACATGAATGGCGAACGAGAAGGGCTTGAGAAAGCAGCTGTGGCGAACGACAATGAACAGCAACGATGGCCATCGAACCTGTAGCGGTGAATGATCCTGCGGACGACAGCAGGCTTGAAGACGACTTGGGCTTGCTGACAATGAGTACGTCCGCGAGCGCGAACGGCTCTCCTAACGACGAACTATCATGCGATTGGTGGACGGCTTGTGAACAGCGAACGGTCCCGTGAGCGGCGGAGTAGTGAGCGGCAGACGGGCCAGCAAACGTCGAACAGACTGAGTACGGCTCATGGGCTTGCGGTTGACAAACGGGTTCATGAGCGGCAAACGGGCAGCAAGGGTTTGCGACGACGAACCATTTAGTGAGCGGCGGATGCTGAGACCGGTGCGGGTAAACAGCAACAAGCGGGCTGAACATCGATGAACAGCAAACCTGAAATGACTTTCAGGTGCACCTGAACTGACAGCAAGCCTCTCCAAGAAATGGCACAAACTGCTGACTCCTACTTCAACAACGAATGAGCAGCACGAGTTTGCAGCATGAGATGGCAGTACCATCCAAACGGCCAACGGCAGCGAAATTCAAACATAAACTCTAGCATGTAGTCGTATTTTTGTGCGTACTCGTACACTTTTTGCCTGATGAAGGTAGTGGATGTTCTCTTTAAGCATATTATACTACCGAAAATTTGCTAAACCAATCATTGTTTTTGGTTGTTTCTTTTCTGGCATAGCGTTAATCCTCTTTTCACGGCTGTCATGTACTTAGTTCAAAGCTAGAGTCTTGAAATTTACACCATTGGAAAGCTCGTTTCGAGCCGGATCAAATGGTATTCTGGAATGTCGAAAAAGAAAATATGAAAATGAAATATGAAATATGAATTTTAGCGGGTGGACCAAGATTGAGATAAAAAAAAATTGACCCACGATATAGTTTAAGGCACCCACACGCACCTGTAAACCAAACAATTAACTTTGCATGGCCTTACTTGCCACAACATCTGCTCTACAGGGAAGCTAGACAGAAAAGCTTACTGGAGACTTTTATGTAACTTGAAAAGGCCGGCCCTCCGAACTAATGGCCTTTTGTCTTTTGATGTGTACTAGGATCCGTCATTAAGGTTTGGCCAAACCTTTCACAGGACAAAAGAAGTTCGCTGCCTCCCCCTCACTTGTCCCACACCCTCCCCCATTTCCCCGTCCGCAAAGCTTTGAGACCTCAAATCAACGTTATATTATAAAGTAATGAAATCGTAATAAGGATGTGTCAATAATGTAGTTGTTTGGACAAATTAGTTGGGAAGTTGGGGGGGGGGGGG
>JAHWFP010004942.1:6740-19591 GCA_023313725.1 Lithobius niger | reverse complement strand
ATACTGACCGATTTTGTGCCATTCGTCGCAGTCTTTGACAATTTCACCGTTTCCATAACGACGGATTTTTAATCTTTCATGCTCTGTATGTATTTTCCACACATACATTTACATGCATACATTTACTTGTGGTCCTTCCTCGCTCGTGCTGCCGCGCTCGCTGCGGCTACATGCGTATAGCTCAGAAACTGCTACTAACTAATGAGAAACGCATTCTGTGTAGGTCTCTAGGCTGATTCTGTGACGGCCTGGCCCTGGGAGATAACATTGGGACAGGTCATCACTAGTTGCAGCCCCTAAGGCAGCTTCTCTATTAAACTGACAGGTGCAATATAGTGGTAAACTGGTACCGTATTGCGTGGTAAATAAACTCTATGGTACTGAAACCTCCCGCACCTATAAATAGGCAGGTTTACGCGCCGTCGAGGAGCAGTCGCCCCACACACACGACGGTGTGTGGACGTGGCTGAGGCAACAGCGAGAATTACCTAGACAAAACGACGTATAATCAGCTGCTTGAAGAAGCCGTGGAGAGGCATCCGAAACGGCGTCAAAGGGCTGACCTAGTCCGGTACGCCACTCCTGTGACGGCAGAGGGACGGCATGGGGTGGCGTAAACTGGAACCTAAACAACGAACACTTGTCGACTCGGTCATTCCCAACCCAAAGCACATCCCGTACCGTTACAATTCTAAGGACATTATGGTAAACAGCGATTGTGGCATAGTGATGGAAGTAATTTTTAGGATGGGGAGGGTGGATGGAAGATCCTGGAATATGTGAAAGATACGGGGGAAATGATTTGAACCCGTAAGTCACTCATTAAAGTTACACGCCTCTAAGTTGGCTTTTCTGTAGGATTCATTTTTGCAACATTAGTTCAAACGCGTGTGAATGGTGCAAAGGCTTTTATTTTCCTGTTCTTTTTTCCCCATGTAGGAGACGGGTTTGCTACACTTACTGAGGTGTATGTAAATATTGCAAAGGCTACATACACGCAGGATGCACGAAAACATAGAGAGGTTATATCGTTTAACTTACCAAAACTGTCCTGAAACAAGCTTGGAAAAAAAAATAAAACGATTGAATTGTTGGAAAATGTGTAAAAAATTCGTGCCTTAGTGCACAGAATTTAAAAGGACATACCTTCTCACTATATTCGAGCATCCGGCACAAAGTAGCTTTTACAACATTTACATAGGTTAGAGCGAATGTAGCAAAACAGGTTCTCACGAGGGAAAAAATAGTAAAATGATTTCCTTTGCAACATTTGCACACGTCTAAAGTAATGTTGCAAAACAAAACTGAGCATACAGGAAAACCAACCGGAAGAAATATACCTTTAACTATCGACACGTGAGACCTAAGGACTTGATTATTTGTTCAACTATACGACCAGCGCATCGCAAGGCTGCCACCAATGTGAAAAGTGTGAAAAAATATGGGGGAAAAATGAGAATTGTGAGAAAAAAAATAAAAATGTGTGAAGTAAAATTTTGTAAAAAAAACTGTTGCACCCCGGTGGCAGCCCTGGCGTCGTAAGCTGGTGGCAAGTGTAAGACTTGCAGGGATGAGATTCTTCATCTTTTAGGCGGAGGGATGAGATTCTTCCGATATTAGGTAGATTTTTCTTTTGTTGGGGCATTGCAAATCACCTAAAAATACATTAAAACATCCCAAAAAACCTACAAATTAACCTTTTTCTACTTTTATCACTCGGAGTGACTCTTATCCCCCTGATAAGTGGAGCGAAAGCACACCCACTAAACCATGCGCAATGGCTGTCTGCCGTTACGTCACCATGACTTAGCCAATGACGAACGAGAACAACGGCTGTTTGGCCGTCTGATTGGACTAGCCCAGTCACGTGTTGTGCACGTCACAGCAAACTGCCATGGCGCATGGTATAGTCCAGTGAGAGATTAAAAGTCGTAGCTTCCTTCCCGCTTTTGTGGTTTCGGGATATTTTCCCCATTACACCGTAATCGAAATTTTCGATTCTGCCCGTCCTTAGTAATCATGTTTACACATTAATTCATGCTTTCTTGTTCGATGCTTGATACGATGCCGTAAATAAAAAAAAATAAATTAAGGAAGAGCCAAAAAAAATCCGGGCGTGTACGTACTTATCTCCCATTACTTGATGTTGATTTCATAGGCGCGACCTTTGGGGGCAGCCGGAGGCGGAGAACAGGGATAATTCATTGCCCGAGGCTCGTAAATAATTTATGTTTCTATGAATCACTAGTTTGGTTTACGGGCAAGCATGCAGCTTACAAGTAAATAATATTAATAAAAATATATTAGAAAAAGAGAGAGGAAAAAATGTGCCTTATTATGCGATGCCATTAATTATTCAGCGAAATTGTGCCGCTAAAGATGCAACTGGAAAAGGTCTGATTACTGCGAAACCAGAGAGCGTAACATTGAGTTTAAAAGCATTTTGGCTGGCTGGCGCAAACCCATTTATTTTATTTTTATTTTTATTTTTTTTAAAGATGCCAGCGAGAGGAGAGGGAGTTGGCGGTTTGGCGTTAAGGATGATGAAGAGTCTACCTAGCTTTTGAAATAATAAATAAGAGTTGTAGGAATTAAAGGGAATTTCGACAAGTTACATGTGGTTGGGCTGGTTAAATCGAAAACTTTGATTACGATTCGTCGGAGAGCAATATGAATATAATTAATATTGTCTTGTTAATTTTTTTTATTTTATTATATTTTATTATACTTCTGATTTTGTTTTGTGAATCTTTTTTTATATTTTTTATTCGGTGAATTAAGCTAAAAAAAGAAGAAAAATTTTAATAATGTTGCGTTAGGTTTCTTCTGCACCAAATAGGGCTACTCACCTCTCATTAAAAAAAATACTCCTCTTGTACAGGAATAGACAATTCTTTAGCACCATGGCTTATTGAGAACAATTTTTTTCTTTTCTTTTTTGTAATTGCGCTACATCTATTGTTTTAATTTAACATAGTGAGAATAGTTCAGTGTCCTGGAGGCGATACTTGCGATATTATCGTTCAGACCACTGCTCTACAGCTTTGTTTAGTAAAACTTTTGATACCAATACCGACAAAACCGTATATCCGATAGAGAAATGTTGCTACATAGCCTAACTTTCGATTTACATGAATTTTGCGATTTTTAGCGGCTACGAATATTCCTAAACACAAAACTATGTGCGGAGTTTGTGCCTGTAGTATTTTTTTTTTTTTTATGAGCGAAGCGGGATAATCCCGTCCTAGTATTAACTAACTTCAGATCTGTTAGCAAGGGTATACACAGAACGAAGCTTTTTTTTCTAATTCGACGTTGTCAAAGGATATTATCCAAGGTACTCCGATATAGGAAGTAGGAACAGGGATTAAATCTTGGTTAAATTGTGATTTAAATCTCTTGATTTTTAAAAACACATTATTGATTTAATCAAACATGTGCAAAAAAAATGCTAAACTTGCCACAAAAAAAAGAAAAAAATATGTATTGAAATCGTGTTTTCATTGTACCGTATGATGAAATTGTTCATTGAACTAGCACATTGCAGATTGGAAAATTCCCTCTCCACAGTTGATCAGTCCCAATTGGTAATCCGTCTAAAGGTCCTGTTAAATTTAAGGGGGGGAGGGGAGCCAAGGAAAAGAAAGTCTCATAAAAAACAGCCTAAGGAGAACAATGCGGCAAAAAAAAAAAACCGAAGAAAAAAAAAGGCCAAAGAAAACGTTTCTTGGTGCAACTTACATTGCCTGCCTGCTGAAATTCGAGCCAAGGAAACTAACTTAACCTACAGCAAAACTAAATACTAAGAATAAAACGACAACAATTGAGCTTTTTTCCGCAGCTTTTTCCCTTCGGCTGTTTTTTCCAGGCTTTTTTCAAGTGGCTTTTTTCCTCGTTGCTTTTTTCCCGCATGTGTGTGTTCCCAACAATTACGCTTTTTACCGTGGCTTTATTCTGCAGCTTTATTCCACAGCTTTTTACTACAGCTTTTTACCTTCGGACTTTTTTTTTCAGGGTTTTTTCAAGTGGCTTTTTTCCTCGTTGCTTTTTTTCCCGCCCGTGTATGTTCCCAACAATTACACTTTTTACCGTTGCCTTATTCCGCAGCTTTTTACTACAGCTTTTTACCTTCGGACTTTTTTTTCAGGCATTTTTTCTAGTGGCATTTTTTCCGCACATGTATGTTCCCATTGCTGAAGATGCTGCTCGTGCTCTATTCCTTAGGTCGGCTTTGTGGTTTGTACGCAGTAGTCGTCATAATAGTTAACAGATAGCGCTACACGTATTCTGAGCTGCTGCTGTTTCTCTGAAATGATTCGCGCGAACGGTGAGATGATGGTTAATGGTAATAATAGCGTTATGCGTACTAAAATTACAGACGAGCAAAAAATTTGGAATTTTTTAGGTAATCTTGATAACGTAACGTGCGAAAAGCCCGGCTTGCAAACAGCTTTGAGTTATTCTTGAAAGGGCCCAGTTGGTTAATACTTTAAAAAAAAAAGTACAACGTAAAAAAGAAGACTTTTATCCTTTTTAAAAAAAATGTGAGATGGCTCCAAAATAATTGCTGTCAAACATTGTGACTTAGTTTGAAAAAAATCGATTTTAATCAATTAAATCTGTACTATTGCCAACACTGTATGAGAATATGGCAGCAACGCTTCGAATCTAGGGGTGTACACCTACTTTTTTTCACTCTTAGTTTGCGGATGACTACACTGTAGAAGCAGGCGTGGAGATCACTACCTACAAGCGTTTAGAGAGGGACTCTTTCTTTCGGCTGCAGCACACTCGTTTTCGCATCGAAGTTGTACGCAGAGATGGTGCAGGTGAACGCGTGTAGTGCGGGAAAACATGTGTTGTTTCTACTGGTAACGTATTTCTTACTCCCGCTCCCCCAACCAGCGCGCCTTGTTTTTATCCAGGCAAGCCAGTTTAAAGTGGACAGAAGGTGCACAAGTTGAAACTTGCGTGTGTCGCTCGACAATTTCGGTAGTGTTCCACAATCCACGTTGGGATTTAACACAAGGTCAGCTGTGATGGAGGCCCCACTCGGGATGCAGCTTCTGTGTCAGTCGGCCTTGATTTGGGCTCAAAAATGCTCTGGATTCATGACAAGGCGGAGCTAAAAGTTGATTTCTTTCTGCGGTGTTGTTTAACGTATTATTAAAATTAAGAATTTATAGGGTTGGTTGGTTGGAGAGTAGAATTTGTGACTGACACCCCTTCTGAAACTTCTTAGATTCATTCCTATTAGTTCTGTCTTAAGTTTATAGAGGGTGCCATATGGTTATATATGGAAATTTCTACTCAGTTTTCAGCCTAAAATTAAACTAAACGAAACTAGCTGGTGTTTAATTATTATTTAGTTTAGCCTAGTTGTAATTTAGTTTGTTTCAGATTTGGGCTGAAAAAATGAGCGAAAATTACCAGTTAGAACGCGTGGCGCCCTCTGAAAACTTGGAAGGAACTAATAGTAATGTAACCAAGGCCAGCTGAGATAGTAGCGAGGAACGCAGCTACTATCTCAGCCGACCTTGAACTTAACACGTTTCAAAAGGGACTTTTTAGAGTTACAAATTGTCCTCCCCAACCCTTTAAATTCTGGTTAAAACGTATGGGAAACGTAAAAGTATGAAATAATAGCATTGTTTAGGGGGCAGCTATCGAATAGATTAGTATGCCGCTGTTGGATTTTACAAAAGCTTCGGTTATAAGGGATCTTTTCTCTTCCATCCAGGAGTTTTTTTTTTTTTTTTCTGAAATGGGTCGACAGTCTCGATGTGAGAGCCCTCCCTGCACCCAACGTGTTCTGAGCCAAAAAACGAATACAAGTCGCCATGCAGCGTTTTCCTCTACCCCTCCCTCCCTCCACCCTTTCTCAATATTGAGTTGACGCAGAAACCCCTCTCCATCACCGCCTACCCCCCTTCCTCCACCTAACAACCCTTACGTTCCCCGACGCATGTGCTCGTCTGGCAACGGTTACCATGGCAACGGGGTTACTGCAGCAACGGTTGGCTTCTCTGCTGGAGGCCAGGTTGGGGGCCGGGTGATGTGAGTCGAGCTGACAAATGGTCCAATAATCTGGTGCTAGTTGGGTAACAAACAGTGGCAATCACTCCATCTCTTCACCTTCAACCGGGGAATACTACCACGATCAAAGCCGTAACGAGCCAAAATAGCACTGACCAATAATAGAAATCCTGGACTCCTTTGATTGGGTTAGGCTGGAAGCATACAAGTGCGATAAGAAATCAAATGAGCTTATTGATGATGCCTCCTGTGAGCAGACTGATGGAATAGGGGTGGCACGATGATTCGATAATATCGCGATAAAAATTTTCATCGATTATAGTATCGCACATTTTTTCTGATTTATCGAATTATCGCGAAGACCCCGGATTCTTAAATTGTCATATCTCGGAAACCGTTATAGCTAGAAACAAGCGGTTTGCGGCATTGTGTGCAAGGGCTCTCCAACCAAGTGTGAAATACTGTTGCTAGCCACTTTAGCTGATTGGAGAGTTATTTTAATGCAAACAATATTTAAGCATTAAGTAACAGCACGACTGCTAAATTATTTTTATGGTCAGGAAGCCAAGTGCCAACCAATTCACATTCGTGAAGATTGCACTGTAGGCTTCAGCCAACGTTTTTCTTAATTGACAAAATTAAAATGGTTCTTCCAGCCCCAAAATTTGTTTCATCGAGATATTATCGATTATCGTGATAATTTGAAGAAAAAAATTATCGCGATAAAAAAATTTCGTATCGTGCCATTGCTACGCTGGAAATATTGTTTTTTTTGGGGGGGGGGTGGGGGTTCAGTAGTATACAGCCGTTGGCCCGTTGGGGCTCCATAAATTATTTGACACGGGGTTAAGACTATGGAGCGCTGTTGGATTTGGCCGGAGCTTGTATGGGGTGGGTTTAGGATATACAAATTGTTTATCCTGCTAATGTTTAAGAAACTATCACAATAAGCGATATCTCAATAAAACAAATTTTGCGGCTGGAAATAACCCTTTTGATTTTATTATTTTTTTTTTAACAAAAGTAAAATAAGATTCTAAAAAACATGTAGGTTCGTCGGTTCGTCGCTCAAGCCTCAAGGGCCTAACGCTACCAACTTCATTGTGCATCAACGACACTAGTAATTTGACATCTTTATAACGTTCGTCAATATCCTCGATAATTCGATACGTCAGGAAAAGTACCACGAGATAATCAACGAAAATTGTTAGCGCGATATTATCGAAGTATTGATAATCGTGCCACCCCCCTTGTTTTTTGGGTGGCACGATTGCAAAGATTGATTTTTTCCCCCACTTTTTTTGGACCATTCCGTATTTTACGATGTTTTAAAGTTTTGGACGTAGATCCCCTGTTTCTGGTATTGCTCAGCTGATAAAAATATTGTTACCGTTTGGTTACTTCAGAAAACTCTTTTTTAAAAAACCTAAAATCAAAAACTCTGTCTCGAGGAAAGGAAAGTGGGAACCTCGTTAATCCATCCGCACGAGCCTTAAGGGAACTATAAGGGAAAAAAAAGCCGAAATGAAAAAAAAAAAAAACCCTGCAGAAAAAATACCTTTCCTGTTGAAACTTTTGAGGGCCTGGTGATATTCGAGCCAAGGCAACTGACCTAACGTAACCTACAACGAAAACAACAGCACAAGAAAAACGAAAAATTGACAAAACAGTTCGGCTTTTTTCTCCGCAGTGTTTTTATCCGTTGCTTTTTTTCTAGGCTCTTTTTTCCTGCGGTTTTTTTTTCCACGTACGGCCGGGTTTTTTAATTCTTGCATGAGGTACAGATCTATATTTGGTGTTTGTTTAACACCTGTAATGTGTGGTGCAGTGGCAACCCGGACCACTGATGTTGGCGCTAATGACCTTGCTGTCGACGCGCCATTAAGCCTCAAACCCTCCCTGAAGAAAGTCGCATTCGGTCGACAAGAAAACATGTCTTTGAATCGGTCTTCAATTTTAATGTTACGGTAAGCTAGTAAGCTACAATACAAGCTACTTTCATAGAAGTTGTTTTTCATTTCTTGGTCAGTAAATTCTGCAACAACAAGTCTTTTAAGTTGCACGCCTTTACTTCATGGATTTTAGTTAAGTAACGTTTCGCATGCGAACGAGACAAGATTTCCTTCAGTCTCGGTCTCATCTCTATGTTAACCATGGTGGTCTCGGCCTTATCTCAAGTCTCGTCATCACGCGTGATCTGACGTTGGTCGCCGAGACTCTTAACGTGTAAACACCAATTGTGTTTTAGTTTCAGTTGGCTAGCAAGGTTGTTAGCCACGCTCCGATACGTTCGTGAAGTTGAGTCAACAGAGGTGGAGTTTACAGGATATCAAGAAGGACAGACAGGAATCAAGAACAATGCAGACTTTGTTTCGTTAAGCAGGAAATGGTTAGTGATGACGAAAATAAACAGTTCTAGTTGTACGGTGAACTCCCATTTCGCCAAATCCTGTTTTGCCAAAAGGAAGAAGATTTTCACGAAGACAAAAATTTCACGCTCAAATTCAAAAACATCAAAACCTGAATATGCGAATCTGCGAAATTTCGACAGGCTGCTGACTAGGGATGGAAAATTTAGTCAACCGGACTAAATTTATCATCCTCAGTCAGCAGCCCATAGGCGCCGGAGCCGGGGGGGGGGGGGGCCCTGGCCCCACCACTTTTTGCTGGGACTAATAATAGCCCCCTCAGTTTTAAGAAATCGGAGAAAGAAAACAATTTTTTTAGCTATCTTTTCATTTTAACGTTGGTCTGGCATTTTAATTTCTGTTTTTATGTATACATTAATAAAACTAGATTCGAAACAAAAGAATGCAACGTGACGGGGCACACGAATCAAACACGATATGAGTTGCGTCGCACTAAACAAAACTACGTAAAGAAAAGGCTGTATATTCACCGTGCCAGTTTCGTAAGTGAAACTTGCGTCATTATGTTATATCTTCTAAAAGTTATTTAAACTGAATAACAATGTGCTATATTAATTTCTATGCGTCTTATAATACAACCTGAAATGTTCATTAATTTTCTTTAAAAATGTGGTAAGTATTGGAATAAGAAATCTGGCATTACTTCATCGTGGCCAACTCTACCTTGCCAACTTCCAGTGGCAAACACAATCTTGCGATCCGTCCCCAACCCCCATCCCCCCTGCCACTCCGTACAATAAAAATAAATTGGAAATGAAGCCATCAGCGAAAATCGTAAAGTAGGATTAATAGTACAGCAAACCACCTTTATGCACTTTCGCTTCATTCAAGTCGTGTGACGCAGAATCAACTGATGTGACTCTGACTTACTGACTTCGGAGGGAAGGCAAATTCTGGCGCCCCGGCCCCCCCCCCCCCCCCCCTTGCACCCCCTGGCTAGAAAACGTATGACCTCTTTATTTTTGTATGGTGTGATTACTTTTCTTGCTTTACGTCATGAATGTTTCATAAAAAATTCTTGAAGTTATGGCGAATTTAGATTTGTCCAATAATTTTTAGGCCTCTCGGCTCTTATTTCTTTTTCTTGGGGGGAAGGGGGCCCTTGGTTCCTGTCCCCTGCAACCCCCCCCCCCCCCCCCCCCCCCCCCCCCCCGTTATTTCCGCAACTGCTGGCATTTGGCCCCCTCACTTTTTTAATGGTAGAGGCGCCCCTGCAGCAGCCTGTCGAAAATTCGCAGATTCGCATATTCAGGATTTGATGTTTTCTTCAGGCCACCACAAGTAATAAATTTACAAAATTTGCATTATTTACAATGTCCGACGTGTATCTACTGTTGTGGAAAGCAGACGATGACCGCGACACGACTCTTAGCCCTCCGCATTAACAAGGCGGCTCAATGCCATTTTTTTCGCAAGGCGCTCGCTCAGTTCCTGCTGATGAGATGCTAAATTGAAGGATTTGAGGGGCCTTGTAGGTTCATAAGCACTGAATCACGGGATATTCCGTACTGGATTGCCAATGATTCAAATGTTATTTTAGTAAATTTATTACTTGTGGTGGGCTGAAGAAGACAGACGGACTAAATTTTCCATTCTTAGTCAGCAGCCTGTCGAAAATTCGCAGATTCGCATATTCAGGATTTGATGTTTTTGAATTTCAGCGTGAAATTGTCTTCGTGAATATTTCGAACATTCAAAGTAAGATGGTTCGTTTTTTCAAAGGAAGGAGATTAAGAGCTTTTGCCCAAATGGCAAATCCCGTTTCGCCAAATCCCGTTACGCAAAAACTAATTTGACAAAATTTTACGCACACGAAATTTAGTGCCGTATTTCTACGTAATGGTGATTTAAAAGACAAACAGTTAACAGAGACAAGCGGTGGTAAAATTAGACCAAATGATGAGCGTTTTGAAAACTGGCACCACAGACAGAAAAACTTGTACTTTAAATATAGTTTAGAAGCTTGGTGGTCACTAGGTCAATGCCAAGATTTTCTTTTATGAATAGTAAGTTATACACGTGATGGTTGGGTTTTCCCGTTTTGCTTAATCCCGTTTAATCGAATCAAAATATTCTTCAAAAATCTCACATTGCTGAAGGTAATTACGCATGCCTAATTTGAAAGAATTTATGGTTAGTTGCGGTTTCTGATGTTATGTGTTTAGCCGCAGTGAGCGAGACACGTTGTTTGAAAAAAAAAATTATTCTGCTAAACACACACACGGAATCGTGTTTTAAATTTCGTGTGCCTAAAATTTCGTGAACGGTATTTGGCGAAACGGGGTTTGCCCTTTAAGCAAAAGCTTTTAATCGGCTTTCTTTTTGGTGAGACGGCATTTGGTGAAACGGGACGTAACCGTCCGAGTTGGGTGATGGTGACAATGACGTCATTTTTCACCACGACTGATGGTTCCATCCGATCTCTCATTCGGAGACAAACCTATCTCACGAATGCAAAAATCAACCGCCTCGTGGATATACGAACAAGCGCTCGTTGACGGTGACGTCACTTCCCCTCATTGCAGGACGCTCTGCTGAGTTTGGGAGTTCTGCTTGTAGT
Organism: Lithobius niger; assembly: GCA_023313725.1. Lineage (NCBI taxonomy): Eukaryota > Metazoa > Arthropoda > Chilopoda > Lithobiomorpha > Lithobiidae > Lithobius > Lithobius niger. Next base: position 8,566 of record JAHWFP010004942.1, on the reverse strand, counting down.
TTTGGAAGATGTTGATGGCTGACGTAGCAGCAAACATCACGTGACATCGAGCGTTTAGTCCGCGTGCGGGAAAAACAGCCGAGGGGAAAAAAAAAAAGACGTAGGAAAAATGGCGAACTGTTTTGTCAATTTTTCTTTTTTACATGTTTTTTTTTTATTTATAGGTTAGATTAGGCCAGTTGCTCGGCTCGATTTTCATCAGGAAAGAATTTTCACCAGGAAACGTACTTTTTCAGTTGCCGACGAAAACGTACATTACCCACAAGGTGCACCAATTCAACTAGGCAAAACTAGCAACATTGGATGCATTCAAACGTACCTGCCTGACACGTCTAGAAAAAAAAAAGCCGTGGGGATAAATGGCCTGGAGAAAACAGTCGAAGGCGAAAAAAAAGCAGGGGAAAAATACGTTACCTGGTGAAACTTCCTTTGACTACCTGATGAAATCCGAACCAAGGCAACTGTAACTAACCTTTAACAAAAATGACAACATGAAAAAAAATCGACAAACAATTAAGAGTTTTTTCCGATTTTTTTTATACCCTTCGGCATTTTTCCGCGTTTTTTTTTTGTCTACGGCATTTTTCCTCAGCTTTTTTCCCTCACTCGGATTGACTGTAGACGATTAGCTTGTCCAGTCTCTTTAAGTCAGTCTTAAAACCTCTGCTTTAGCACCATTTGTTTCACTTAAAACTGGTTTTAATAAAGGCAAACATTGGTCGCTAAGCCTGCCGCTGTGATTTCCTCGAGCCTTCTTTCCATTGCTGGATGTTGAGCTGGTATTTAAATATTTCACAGGGTCCATCATTTATTGAATATTTGCACGTTGGTTCAGGGTTTGGCTTTCTATTTGGTCGCTATGTACTGTTGTGGTTCGTGACTACTTAGCGCCCCTTGCTAACAGCTTAATAAGAGTCCCCCCCCCTCAACCCCTTTCATTTGCAGACTGAAATTATAATTAATGTCAAAAGTTAATGAATCTGTAATGCTACGCTATTATGGTTCGTAGTAATGTCTACTGTGGCATTAATAACAGATGCGTTAATCTACTCTTGAAATCTAGTTGTCAGTGTAGTTGACAACGTGGTGGTCATCGTGGCTGCTCAGCCTGGTTGCTGGAGGTTTGCGGATCTGGTCGAACCCCTGGAAAGGGGATCTTGGCAAAGTCCACGCCAGGACTGCCAGCCAGGGTAGCGCGAGAGGCTACCATGCTCCTTCAGCGGCTACGGGAACTATTCTGACTAATTCTGTACAATCTTTCGGCCCCTACGACGATTGGAGGGTTCATGGTTGACCCCCCCCGGTTGGCTCCTCTCTTTACCTGATATTTCTTCTTCTCGAAAAAGTATGGCAATGTTCAAAATTGAGCCGGTTCAGCCATACGAGCATTAGATTGCTTCGGCTGACTTAGGCTCAAACAAATTAATTTAAAAAAAAAAACTCTGATTTTAGGCGGAATTCCGGCTTCTTAATATTAAAATATCGTCCGTGAGATCACTCTTGATATGCAATGAAAAAAAAAAAAGGTGTGGGATAGGGGAAAAAGAATGCTGAATTCGAAAGCAACTATGATGGCATTGACTGACGGTATTGTTTCATGTTGAAAAGGCTATTTGCACAGGTGGTTCATTGTATGCCCTATATGGGTGTTCTTTGGTTTCCTTTGCAGGTATGTTTTTTTTTTTTTTAATAAACACTAAATCCCAAATTCTGATTAAAAAAAAAAAGTGAAATTCAGAAGTTATGAATAGTTCACATCTTCCATATGTTACTTTTGGAAAGTTCTCGGCTTTTTTTTGTCCGGGGGGGGGGGGGGGGGGGGGGGG
>JAHWFP010004941.1:17177-28388 GCA_023313725.1 Lithobius niger | reverse complement strand
GAATCTGTGCGCTGGATAAACCACTTTGAAGGTTTCTCTATATCCCCAGAAGACCAATTTCGAGCTGTAGCTTCGTCCTGGACCCGACGAGTCCCCGTCCATTCGTCACGCCAATGACATTGTCTCGTGATTCATGGCGCAGCCGACGAGCGCACCGCTGACCACCTGACCTGTGGCCCCTCGCTTCCGTCGTCGGACCAACGAATGGTGAAATCCGTCACGAGCGAAATGGGGCTGCCAGCGAGCCGTTAACCTCGAGTGTCGGGGGCCGGATGGAACCAAACGTGGCCGCCTTCAGCAAGAAATGCGGCGAGGCGCAAAGGTCGATGGCCACCACTTGTATCGGACTCTGGCGTCTCTCGCTTCTCCAGGTCATCTTCATGCAGTGAGAAGGTCAACAATGCCAGAATGAATGCAGAGCTTTGGAAAGACAACTTTTCATTTTCCTCGTTCCCATTAGCCACTAACCTTTTGAATGGTTTGTCGCCCTACTTTTACGTTCATCGACAGAAATGGACGCCAACTGCAAGACTCAAGATTAACCATAATCTAGCGACATGTTGTGTTGGCACAAGTGGCCTACCACACTTAATCCCCTTGACGTTTTAAAATTTGAAGGTCTTTCTCCTGAGAATAGCTTGGTTGGGCCAGAAAATATTAAAGCTGATACAATAAACTTGCAGATGCAAGTAACATATCGCTAAGAAAATGTTTGATGCATACATAGAAAAGCGAGGGTACAGTGCGAATTTTATAAAATTGGCGCTATGTAGAAATTAGCAGAATGTGGAAATGTTGCGTACAATGAATACTGAATTTGAACGTATTTTAGCATAATGTTGGTGAATTACAAGATTCAGGAAACTCATTTTTAAGCATAAACATCGTAAGGTGGATTGCATTGAAATTTGGCAAGCGAAACAAAGGAAACACGAAGCAACGACTTTCAGTTCTGCAAATAATCAAATACTATGTTTTCTTGAGCAACTTTTTCCTTTACGTAAGTTTCACCCTTTAACCGCTACGGTTCACACGGCAATCGAAAAAGAAGTCCAGACGTGCGATCCAGGCTATGTGAGGGCGGAGCATAGCGGGCAAATACAGCTCAGTGGTTAGCGTCGTCGTCTCTAAAACAGCTAAATGCTAGATCGAACGCCACGACTGACGAAGTCATTTAAAAAAGTCACAATAAGTGAGCGTGGCAGCAACTTTTTTCATTACGCAGCATTAATGAAGATGACCTTAGCTAAAAAAAAAAAATATGGTTTAGAATTACACTTCATTCTCGTTACATTCGTATTATCTCGCTTCGTTTGCGATTTTTATTGCCTCCGGCCGATTGTTGCCACTTATTTCAGACAAATTTCGCTGCCAGGCCATGTTCATTCGTCTCGCTCAACCCTTCCGCAGAATGACAAAATATCTTTGAATAAAATTCTGAACGACATTCGGATCAATTGCTGAAAGCCGCGTAGCGCAGGTATTTTAGGTTTCCTGTTTTAAGCAGAAAGGGGTAAGAAAAATTTATAAGGGTCCTTACAGCTCACCTTTTGCTCGATCGCTGCTAATTTGTTGCATCCTGACCCCAGGCATACAGACATTTATTGTTGAAATGTTGATCCGGATTCGTGCACACGTCTATGTCTTGAGAGCAGGACTTCATTCCAAGGTTAGCTGCGGTGTTGCTGTCTCGATTGCGTTGTGTGCTGCTAAATCCCCATCTTTCTAAGATGGGTGTTGCAAAGTTACCTATTTGTTATTGTGACAAGGGGCAGGAAGATGTCCTGAAATGTCCCTTGCGTGACCGGCAGACAACTCGACTGAGGGCCTTTCACCCATCTGTATCTTTTCGATGTTTCTAATCCATTTCACATTGCGTGTTGTTGCTGAGTACTGTTGTGCAGCAGAACGCTTTGGAATATAATGTATTATCATGTACATTGTGTTGTAATGTGTAGTGCGTATGATGTATTTATAGATTTTCTTTTTTGGTAAATTGGTAAATGTTTGGGGCAGATCACTTAGCACGGTTAAAGCTCCTAAAAGAAATTCAATAATCTAATTCAATCTATTTTTGGCGATTGTTACTCAAAGCAACGTGTGACTCACTACTTCAAATCAAATAACTTCTGTATATAACATGTTATGTTATCATGACATGTTATTACTATTATGTTATCATAATTGTTATGCTGTGGTATGTTACAACGTGTTATGTTGTTACACATTATAACATGTTGTGTTATCAAATAACATGTTATTTGTAATGAATTTACCAGATAACATTGGGAAGGTGGGAGGCTTCAATGTGTAAAATAAAACACGAAAACCAGCGATGTTAAGTGAAAGATGTTAATCTTTCCATTTCAAGACACACTCATTTTTTTTTTTAAGTGTCATGTGTCTATGATCGTCGGCTCACCTCGCATCCTCTTGGACCAGAGATCACGGCTCTCAACACTAGGCTGTGTTTGGCTTGATTCACTCGGCTTTTCAGAGAACCCTCAAAAAAGGCGCTTATCGTCGTTGGAATTAGTTTTTGAGTGTTTGCGTGGGCGTACTTCCCTGGCACTGAAGTAGTTAACTCAAATATGAACTTTAAAGTCAACAGCAGCTTTGATTCAAAATTGGAATACATCATTGGCGTGGAGTTGTGAGGCTCTTGCGAGGCTACCAATGCCTACCTCTTTACGACTAAATTTTATAGTCGTGTCTCGGCAATCATTAGAAATGATCTGAAACGAAGATGACTCTATAGAGTAAACGAGTAAATCAACGAGTAAATCATAAGGCCTTAATCTCCCCCCTCCCCTTTTTTTGTGTTGTCAAAATGCGGGTCGCAGCTAACAGCACGTGTCTGGAGTGGCACGTAAATGCGAATTCAGTGTAGCAACTATTGTTGTGATTGTATATGCCCATAATTGTTACGTTGTTTCAACACTTTGTGAAAATACATTGATGGTGAAGACTTATGAAGCTCCGCAAGAAAGAGCACTTTGATTGAGATTAGTCTTTTATGCATTAAAATAAAATCTACCCCATGAACCCTGTTTAGGAGATCCCTTCCCTCTTCAACGCCCCCCCCCCCTCCCCACCATTTTTACGGCCCAGACGTTTGTTGTAGATTTTTCTTATGTAGCGACAATGAAGGGCAGTACGAATTTGGCATATGCATAATTATAAACACAGGGCTAATCTAATTACGTGAAATTCATTTCGACGTATATGTGTAATCATTCAGACATGTTTAAATCATTTTCGCATCGTGTGTAGATGGCTGAATTCTACCTGCTTATATGAGTCATACATATATTTCAACTAATAGGATTGTGAAGACCACAGTTACTCGGTTGAGCGATTGGCACCACAATACAATACTTTGTTTTCGGCCTAAAAATAACAAAAAACATCTCTTGGCAGCAAGTGGCGAATTTGCAAGAAGTTTACAAAGTTTGCCAACAGATAGCGCCACTTGAAACAAGCGAATGCAGGCGAAAGTGCAAGCAGCGAAGTTTCCAGTCTGTCAACGAACGGCGCCACTTAAAGTGGCACTATCACCGATTAAAAGGCTGCATAATCTGGCAACATCTAGCGCTATCTAAACCATGCGCAACAGCTGTTTGGTGTAACGTCATCATGAGTTAGCCAATGACGAACGAGAACAACGGCTGTTTGACCGTCTGATTGGACTAGCCCAGTCACGTGATGTGCACGTCACAGCAAACAGCCACGGCGTGTGGTATAGTACTACCTAGCACTTACTTGCACCAAGCGAAGGAATGTACAACAGCATTTCTTTTAACGAAACAAACAAGCCACGATCTCCTTAGTTATTGTATGAAAATTTGGTACGTTTTCGTGCACCTGGGTCGTCGTGCACAAGCTATAAAGGTTAACAATATCCACTGTCGCTGGATGGCGCCATAGTATTTTCGTTCGTTTTTCAAACGGTGATGGTGCCACTTTAATGCAACCTAACTAATTTTAAACGGAAGATAGCGAACGTACCTCACACGTACGAAAAATCCGGGTATGACCGAACATATCTCAGTTGGAATTTCATCTCTGAAGTCTTTTGTGTAATATACCAACGCTCCCTTGTCACGAAATTTCAATCAAATCAATTGTGGGAACGTTTTCGTCTGTTGAAGAGACAAACACTCACGGAAAAAGAATAGTGAAAACACAACCCTCCAAATTCAGTAGATTATTTGACCTTGCTCGCTTCCCTTACTCGGCCAATAAATTACACATGTCTAAACAATGATGCATATGCTCAAATATTTAATCAGAATTGCAATAATAACCATACGTTTAATTGTTTTAGGCACACATGAACATATACCGCAAAATGTAAAGTGGTGAATAAGAAATGGTACGGCTTGTTATGGAACTCCTTTCAAATCTATTCACCCAAACTAAAAACTGGTATAAGAAAAGCCGCCAAGCTTCCGAAAGGGTCGGCCTTTGAAAGTAGTGATATCATTCAACCAGGGGGATAGGCTGCCAAGTGAATTCTTTAGCCAAGTTAATCTCACCTACCAATAGTTCGAAAGTTAAATGAAAACTAGAACATTGCTACTTGCGGTAGCAATCTTCTAGTTTTCATTTAACATCCAACGAATTATTCGGTACGATTAACTTCACTAATAGGATAAACGTTGACGGCCTTTCCCTAGTTCTATTACTGTATATCACAACCTTCAAAAGCCAACTCTTTTAGCTTCTCTTATACCAGTTGAGGTTTTGGGTGGATATTATAACTTTCATAGGAATGTGAACGTACAAAAGGACACATTTCTTACGTTTATCTATTCCGTTGTTTTTTTTTTTTTTTCTGAAGGAATTTGTTGTCTATAAATTTTCATATTGATTATTATCACATTTGCTATTGCTGTTACATCAGCCAAATGGACACGGTTTGGTTTATTGTGGATCCGAGCTATACATGCTTAAGTTTCTTCAATCCCATTTTTGCGGACACTGGCTAACAAACGCTGGTTTTCGTGTGCTTCGCTTACTCAACCTGCGCATCCCCCTTCAGATGCTCCTTCCGAGGTTAACTAGGAGAATAGCGTAGCCCATAACGGACACCAAATTGCAAAATGTTGGTTGGTTCGTTAGTTGGTTGCATTTTTGTCGTCTGGGTGGAGTCAAACTAAAGGGCAGATTGCTATGAAATTTGTCACATTGCTAAAAATAGCCCAACAAATTTTGCAGATCTCGAATTTGCCGTAAATTGGTCAATTACAATCAACGAAATTATGATTTTTTTTTGAATTTCATAAAGCAAGAGATCTAACACTCACCATTATAAATTTGGAATCCTGAATAATTAAGGAATTCCGACGAAGCATACACTGTGCTGCTGGTAATCAAGTGAACTTTTAAAAACCGTCAAAATAAATATTGACTTCCTCGTTGCTAACAATATTTTTCGACGTAACTCAACGAAATAATAACATTTGATTATCTCATTTTAACCACCAGAGGAAGGCAGGCAAATGGGAAAAAAAATGGGTTAATGATTCACATAGGCTACGTTTCATGTGAAAAAAATGCTTGGAGGAATTCATCCAACATGGCGATGCAAAATTGGCGTTTCACTATCAATGGGGAAATCCGAATGTGAAACCTTAAATCGCCGCAGCATCAGGAAACTGTTTATATAAAACGAAAGTGGACAGCAGACGATGTCTTTATGCCGCTATACAGAACAATACGAAAGCTTCATATAATAATTCCAAGATTCCTGGGTTGCTATGGAAACTGCACACTCAATCCCGTGTTGCAAAAATGGATAGGGAACGCGATAAGCCTAATTTCTCTGCTGTTGTCCCTTACGACTTACGAGAAGAAATAAGCGCTTCAACAGATTACGATAGAAAGAAGCCTCAATAGCGCCAATGTATACATTTGTTTTTTTTTATATAAAAGCTTCGCCATACCAACCATTAAAACATGCGTAATAAAAAAAACCTACTAAAACTTGATATTTCGCGGTTCATTGGCATTGGCCACTTTTTCAAAAGAAACAATAAAAGCAGTACACAATCACGCCTTCATTTCGTAAACTATTTAAAATTTCCACCTCTTTTTACTTAGCTGAAACTACATGCCGGTTCCCAATCGCCAGTTTTTTATCAACACTGTTTACAGTAGTGGCGCCATCATTCCTGCACCACCAAAAAACACCACCAGTCGTAGCAGATCCACCCTCAGACCCCTCGCACAGGAGTGACAGGAGTTGCGAGGTGCCAGATGGACGGTGTCAGATGGGCAAAGATTGAGATTTATTCTCCACATGATAAGATATGGTTTTAGTTGATTACATTTAATAGACACATGTAACTTAGCACTGTCAACGTACAAAAGGTCACACCGTCTTATCTTCATCTCTACCTTTTTCCTGAGGAATTTTATGTCTGTAAACAATTAACCGTTAATCAGCCAAATTGACAATTTTTTTATTTGTTTTCTTCGTTCACATTTTGTCATGCAGCAATTTGTGAAGTTCATTGTTACTGAAACATCAGACCGCAAAGCATTTTGTTTTTGGTTATTAACATAAACACCGGGCTCGTCGAAGCTCGTATTGTTACACAACCATAAAAGTGCATCCCCTTATTCTTTCGTAATCCGCGTAAATGATTGATTATTTTGTCGTCTTTTCTTACAGTTCAGCTTTTAGTTGTCAAGCCACTGTTGCTTGAAATCTTTGGTTGCAACCTGGAAAAGAAACGAAATTTAAATTCTTTGGTTGCGAATTTCAAAAGCCTCTCGCGCATTTGTCCCCTACAAGACCCCTACAAGACCCTAACCATGTTCAGATCACCATGCATTCATGTGTGAAGGTGTAGCTGTGAAGGCCTAGCTGTGAAGGCCTTCTCAATTATTCCAAAGAGTCTACGGGAATTAACATGGGAAAACGTTACTACTAAGCTAGACAGTACCATGAAAACAACGTTATTGATGCATCTTTCTGTGTATGAATGGTGGACACTTATACTGATTTCACACTAAATTCGTCTCGCGCCCAGGCGCGCCACGGCGCGCGCCGAATGAGAACCCGCCCGGGCAGCTCGTTTCGGATTTCACATTTAAAAATTCGTAGGGGCCGTGTTTTCTGCATCTAGCGGAGGGGTGACTCGTGCAGTCCTTATTTCACAACAATAGGAGTGAGAAGGGGAACAGCAAGGGGGAAAAGGTATTTTGAGCAGGTAGACAGATAATACGCGGGGATAATCGCTTGGCGCGCGCCAGCACGCTTTGCTGTAGCGGTCAAGTTGGCTCGCAAATAAGCGGCCGGCGCGCGCTGGCGCGAGACGAATTTAGTAGTGTGGAATGGTGAGCGTGCGCCGAGCGCGAGACGAATTTAGTAGTGTGAAATCAGAATTATCCTTTAACTCTTAGTTTATCTTATTCTTTATTCCTTTACGTTTCCCTTATATTCCATGATTTGAAAGATTTAGGCCGCAATGGGATTTATCCTCAACAAGATAAAATATGCGGCTACCGAGGCCGCCTATTTATCATCAACAGTTACTCTTTTAACAATCGGATGAACTACTGTTACTTGACTGCTACACATTAGCGTGTGTCCAGATAAACTAGCGGATATATGGACCTAATAATTGTCGTCCCATGAAGGTTACGGCCCTTTTTAAAATTCCTAACTAGTTTGATCATGAGTGTAGAGATTGGGATGAGTTATGGTCTGTCGTAACTTTTGTCTCTCGTTCGGTCCAGATTATAACTGGAGTTCTTACATCTTATTGGATGGCGCCACTGTCATTTTTGTGAGCAAAGTAATAGAGGCCGTACGCAATGACGTCACGCACATTTTTCCATTTTTCGGCTCCCTTCTCCGTTGCACTTTTCACAACCTTAGTAACACCCCCCCCCCCCCCCCACACACACACAAAGCGATGTCACAAACGATGAAACCCCTCCTCCCCTTTCGCTATATACGAAGAGGGTAACAATCTGAGAAAAACCGGTGTTTTTCTTTGTGACATTCATGAAATTAATCCGAACTTATCGTAATATCTGATGACTTCTTTTTTTGCTCTTTGTCCCGTCATTTTGATAGCTATTTCCATAATTATATGTGTGACTAACGAAATTGCTGACCGCACCTCCCTTGTCCGAAAGTGTTACTCGATGAATCCACCAGTCTTACGTGACGTCATATTACGTATGGTCCCATAGTTTCTTAAGCCGTGGAGGGCGCAAATAGAAATGGTGGCACAGTCCAGACGCCATGTGCGAACTAAAATTTTGGCCCCTAATGTTTCCCTAATGTTTCAATGTGTCTGCCGAACCAAACTACCCTATCATGGTTAGATGAATAATACAGTAGAAAAATTCACTGGCACTGTAATGAGTCATACGCTAGGACAGAGCTTCTTTCAACACTCGTATATGATGCATCCCCTTAAAACGCAGGTTGGTCTTTCCCACCACATGTCTTCTTGTGGTACGCAAAACTTGCGGCGAGTCGTAGCTGGGATAAAAAATGGCCCAGGCGTTTCTTCCAGCTCACCGCGTTGGAGTGGCCAGCGAGCCAAGCTAAGAACCCGTCTCGGTCGGAGGACGAACGCTTGCTTGAAAATAAGCGTGCATCTCATGCAAGCAAGAGTGTCGAGAGATTGTCAGCTCTTTCGTTCCTTATCTCTGGCGCATCCATCGTTAGGCTTCTGGTCATCATCATTATCATCCATCAGTTCTCCTCACCATTATCGTCCTTCATCTTTATCTTTTTTCCTTTTCATTTCCTGCATCGCATGCCCCGTTTCCATGGAGACGGCTTCTTGGGTGGAGTCCTCAATGGGAGGCTGATTAATTGGTCCCTCTTCATACTCCTCACGCACTCTTTTTTTCCACAGAGGCCATTTTTCGGCATTTGCTCTGCAACGAATGTCCATCCTTGCCTAACCTTTTTTTTTTTCTCGAGTAGGATACACTCACCCGATATTAACCATTTTTCTCTGTTGTTGACGGAAGTCAAGTTTTTAGCTAGGATGATCACAATCACATCTCCATACGAGTGGAATATGAGATATGCGATGATGGAACACGTGATTGAAATTCGTAATCAGAAATAAGACACTAGAAGTAAGTTTGTGGTAGAGTTATGTTAGAGTGTTCAACGGAGTTCGTCGCATTCAGCGTGATTGGCTTCCGGGGCTTCGGAATCGGCACGTCGGTAGGAGCCGGCAAGGGAGACTCCCGTCCTTTGGTCATTGGTTTCGATGCGCCATTGCGGTTCCGGTACTCCTTCTGCCTGTTGTGCCGTCTTCTGGCGACACATGGGTACGACTATTTCGTCTTTCCTCTCTTCTCACCCCTCTCTTCTCTTACCATCCATTCTTATCGTTGTCTTATTCTAACGGTTGATGCACGACTTATTGTCGAGATCTTATCACGGAAATCAATTGTCTTACTTTATTCAAGAGTAACAAACACATGAGATGTATCTAATTGCTTACGGTCATTGCCTGCACGTGCCCTTAACAACCTATTCTGATTTGGTCACCAAGGAAAGGTTATCCCGGCCATCCCAACCATTGACCCCCAAATGATGCAGAAGATAAGTGTTTGTGGCCTCATTCATTAGAACATGTTTTGCCCTTTACCAATGCCAAACCAGATAGCTTATTAATTTAGGAATCATTCATTATTTATGTTAAGCCGTAAGAGTTAGCGGACGAGCAATGGACCACCAAAAATTACCATCAGGAAACTGAACCTTAATGGCAAAGGTTACCCTCGCTTCAGTTATTCATCCTTAGTGTAATGAAGCATTCTGTTATGGACCATTTACACGTTACCATCCATCGATTGAAAAGATGCGGAATGAGATGTAAGATTAATGTGAAGTTGTATCTGCGAGATATTTACCGTAAATCGCCTATTAAACACCCATGGGCTGTTATAATTAAAAAAGAGGTTTGGTCGTAACAAAGTTATAATTCATTTTTCGAATCTTACTTCTGTTCACGGAGGATAATTTAGGGCTAACTCCATCGCTCGCGAAAAATCGACGTTAATGAGATCATTCACGTGTACACATGATCTGGGTTCGGGCTGGCATTAATGCAATGCCTTTATTCACATTGTTCAGGAATTCAAGTTTACTCCTTTACTAGTTTATTTAGTTTGTGTTTGTATGCAGCTTTTATAATTGAATTGAATTTGAATTGAATTGAATTTTTATTATTTAGAAGCAAATACAGGGACAGTAATAAAAGTGACAATCCCACAGACCGCAAGAGCAGATGCCCGCGTGTGGATTGGGGCAGAAACAGGATTACATGCGACAACATATTTAACCAAAAAAATATATGCATATAATTATAACAATAAAATAATAACAAAAAAGAAAAAATCAATTTAGGTAAAATTGCAAAAATAAGAACAAAAAAAAAAAACAGTACAAGAGTAACACAAGGAAAATTAAAGTACAATATTTTTTGCCGAAAGAAACGAAGAATGCAAAAGGAAACAAAATATTTAAATTTAAATTTAGAAAAAGGTAACTCACAATATTGAACAAATCTTTTAAGGTAGATGGGTTTAGATCAAACAGGTACCTGAACAAATATTCAGGTGCAGAAAAAAAAACACGATTTAGGGATAAGACATTGGTTTCTTGATTGTATTGAGCTGTTAGTCAATTTCCAGTCGAAAATTAAGACCTAAGACGTTTTAAGGTCAGAAATCGTGAAAATACACTAGTTGCACCCCCCCCCCCCCCCCCGGGGGGAAAAAAATGTTTTTTTAATTTTTTTCAATTTTTATAATTTTTTTGGGGGGGGGGGGGAGGGGGCGCACGGGCTTTGCCAGGGCTGTTAATAGGCGATAAATAAATAATAAAATAAATAAAAAATTTGTTGCGATAGCAACGGGTCTGGCAAGGACTGGGGAGTCACTAACAGCCAGCCACAATTACATGTAAATACATTGAACATAATAAGACCAAGGAATGATGATGGTAAGAGGTTTGGGGACACGAATGCCTTACCACCAAGGTTAGACCTGCCAGGGACTCAAGGCCCCGATGGCATCGCCAAACGTGCTGGACATGGGAAGGGTGTGAAAAGTGTTAAAAGACCCAAAATGATGCTGAACAATAAAAAGTATAAACAGTGCTAAAATTTGCATGCTAGTGAATATTAAAAACTAAAGCACCCAGATAATGGGATCTGT
>JAHWFP010004941.1:2594-17167 GCA_023313725.1 Lithobius niger | reverse complement strand
TCACTTAAAAAAAAATTAAAAGTATTAAAAGGCCCAAAATGATGCTGTACAATAAAAAGTATAAACAGTGCTAAAAATTGTGTAATTATAATCATAATAATAATTATAATAACCAATTTACCACAGTTAGTGGAAAGATAAAAGAAGGCTTTGGGCCTCTAGTACTGATCCTGCAGGGGAACAGTTTCAACACGTTTATTGTTATGATGGTTTTATGCAGTTCTCCCGGTTGGTCGTTTCAGGAACTGATCTAACCTTTCGGCATGTAACAGTCTTCGAAACCCAGACACAGAGCTCGCGCTTACTGTCTCTTCGCCCAGGGCATTCCAGATTGGGACAACCCTAACCGAAAAAAAATTTCGCCGGCAATCCAAGCGCGACTTGGGAACAGTAAGTTTCCAACTATAGCCCCGAGTGCAAATTTGATTAGGCGCGAGGTCAAAAAATGGCAGATCGACGGAAATGAGTCCACGAAGAATTTTATAAGTCAGAATTAGGTCGAATCTCATTCTTCGCAATTCCAACAGCTCAAGACCCGTCCTTGTAGGACGCTCCCCATAACTAATGTCACGAAGGCCAGCTATACCCTTCGTAAACTTGCGCTGAACACGCTCTATGAAGTCAATGTCTCTAGCCAGAAAGGGGGACCAGACATAAGTTGCGTACTCGAGGAGGGGGACGCACAAAGACCTTAAAGGCCCAGATCTTTGTCAAACAGTCTCCAGACGTAAAGCACCTATTCACAATGGCAGATCGTTGGTAAGCAGCTGCACAGACCTTTGCACAATGAAGAGAAGATTTCAAGTTGCTGGAAAACCAGACCCCCAAATCCCGGACCTCAGACATCACAGGAAGCTGCAGTTAGTCAAGAAAGTAACTACAACCAGTGTTGAGGTTACCGACACGGAAAGAGTGGCACTTCAGGATCGAGAGAGGGAGTTGCCAGACCATTGACTACTTAGCCACGCAACGGATCTGTGCCTCCAGGTCAGGGGAACGAGTTGCTAAAAAGCTTTAAGCTCCAAGTTTTAGATCATCAGCGAACTTAAAACCGTATGTAGATGCACTCGAGAGTTTCAAGTCATTTAAATAAATAAGGAAGAGAATTGGTCCCAATACTGACCCCTGTGGGACACCGCAAGGGACTGGTACCCATGGTGATGGTGTATTCTCAACAAGTACCCTCTGGGTACGATTTGTCAAGAAAGCAGTCAGCCAGATTTTTAACTCCCCCATAATACCACAGCCCTCAACTTTAAGAAGTAATTTACGATGGATTACTGATTCAAAGGCCTTCTTAAAATCAAAGTAAATTACGTTCGATGAGATACCTTCATCAAGTGCACAGGTCCATCGATCTAGGACCGCCAGCAATTGATAAGTAGCTGACCTACGTGGAAGGAACCCAAACTGGTCCTGTGTAAAAACTGAGTTAACGTTTAAGAAATTAAGCAGAGTATCACGTATTATTGATTCCATGATTGTACAGGCCACACACGTCAAAGCAATTGGCCTGTAGTTAAGTGGATCCGATGGGGAACCCTTCTTGAAAACCGGAACCACATGTGCGGTACTCCAAACTTTAGGGAGCATACCATGTGTATAAGAACAAGAAAAGAGCTTCGAAAGCGGGTATCTAATAACCCAAGCTAACTCCTTGAATAGGAAAGCAGAACGACCATCAGGTCCGCAGGAGTTACTAGGTTTGAGTTTATTAATGGCTTGATAGACCTTGTTAGGTGGGAACGAAACCTGTGGGCATACAATGGATTGGTCAGACAGCTGTCGTTCAGGTGTTATGTTTCTGTCATCATCAACAATTGAATTAGAGGCAAAAGTGTCACTGACTATTTCCGCTTTTTCCTTATTATTAGTAAGGAAGGAGTTTCCAACTTTAAAAGGTGGCAGTGCGCGTGATGAAGAGTTCAGTTTGCGATACAGTTTAAACAGTGATGATGGATTTCCCTCGCGAATCGCCGCCACTTCCTGTGACTTGAGCCAAGTTTCCGTCAAGATCGAATAATTTTTTCGAACCGTGTTATACGCTAACAAAGTTGCAGGACACTGGTTAGATTTATAATTATGCCAAAGTTTAAGTTTGAGTCTACGTATTTTAGCAATATGTCTCGGTACATCCTTACGCCAAATTTTTAATGGCCGAGGGTCACTACGGCAGTGATCAATGTGACCTGGCAGTATCTGCAAAAAGCAGTTCCAGGCTTGTTCAATATGTGGATGTACTGCAAAAATGAGCTCGTCCCATGCTACATTGGCAAGGGATTCCTTTAAGTTAGGAAAATCGACTTTCCCTTTGGCACATGCCTGGGCTTGGCGCCATGATTGCCTCAACCCAGTAAGAGAAAGATTTAATGAAAAACACACCATATTATGGTCGCTATTTCCAAAGTGGACCCCAACTTCAAGGTCAAATACCAACCTGTTGTCGTGGGTAAGGACAAGATCCAACATATTTCTACCCCGAGTAGGTTTATCCACCGCAAATTAAAGTCGCCCAGTATAATATTTGAACGCCCTGGGTTAACAGAGTTCACAATAAATTCGCAAAGATCAAGAATGTCATTGTCCACATAGCTATCAGGCAAGTAGCCCAAAATGAATGTGAGTTTGCTCGTTGGCAATGTAATGGCTATGCACTCAGTTATCAGTGATGATTCGACGACTGCCAGTGGTATCTCCACTCTATGGACCACCAGCAAACCCCCACCCCGGCTGCCCCGATCGCGACGCAGTACGGAGTAAAAACGTGTGTCGACAAGCATTGAATCCGTAACACTACTGCTAAGCCACGACTCAACTACAAAAATTATATCATAACAGTTACGCTTCACAAGTTCCCTAAAACATCCTAGATTCCGAATAACACTTCGAGCATTGAATAGTATACAGTCAAGGTTATGCATAGTGATATTTCCATCGATGTCACCAGTGGGGATATCCCCAGTTAAGCAAGGAGGTTTTCCAAAGGAATATGGGTTTTCAAGAGTTCGAGTTGGAGCACTGATTTTTGCTTGGTGGTAAGATGCAATAAGTCCCGAGCCACAAGTGTATGATCGTTCCAGATATATAGGAGAACTGCTTTTCCACACACATTTGTCTTAACAGCAAATTGGTGTGTGCAATCTTCTTATCATGATCAATTGCTGACCTTTCAATTCTTGGCAATAAGCCAATGATGGTGATTTTAGCAGTGCGAAACTTAGCCCGAATTGAAACTGCAAAGTCATGAATATATACGGTAACATGAGATTATTTGGACATACTATACCGTATGGTTTCCCAGTGACCAGCCTGAACTGAAAACTTCTACATTTAAATTAATTCATTTTTCACGGTGGTCCTGGAACCAGGCTAGTTGAATTGCTGAAGTTGCTAATAACTAGGAAACAGGCTGTAACAGCACATGTCCTATGTGACATTGTACCGGAAAAATATTCATTTTGGAATAGAAATTTATTGTTTTGATCATTCTTCCGTAATCTGTTACCTTCGATTCTACCGTTTTGACACAGATGCTCAGGGTATAGTGTCAGGCAGCCGATGGAGTCGGCATCGAGAGGTCAAATGCATTTGAGAACCACCAAGAAACATCAATACAAATACGAAAAGACGGTCCAGCGATATTTTAATGCAGTTCAGCCCAGAATATACTTCTTAAATAAGTGACTCCTATCGAAAATTAGGTATTCAAGTGTATTTTGTCCTGATAACAATTGGCTGAAGAAGTCTTGACTGTACTTATCTTCACACTATCCTCGTTCACGTCAGCTTTAAAAAGCAAAGATTGTAAGTCCTCCACCCAGAAAACCATATTCGGTCAGGACGTACTGAGGTAGAAGCTCACGAGTTCTTGGTCCCGAAAGTCATATAGAGGTGCTATAAAATCCTATCATTACTAACGGGTAGACAGTTGGTCTATAAGGTAGACAGCGTCCACGTTCACCATTTATTTGCAAGGAACATTAAAACCAAGCCATACGATTCGTCGTTTAACTGAGCTTCGCATTGAAGTACCAAATACCTGCGTTCCAATTATTTGCTGATAAGTGCTTTTAAATTCCTTTTTTTTTTCTCAACACTTGCCAGAAGAAACGCCAAGAAGACTGAATCATTCTCTTGGTTTGACCACCAGTCGGCTCGCGCTTCTTGCTTTCCTATCAGATGGCAAGCGAGTCATGGGGACCATCACCAGGCAGACTTCCATGTTGCCGACTCATCGTTTGTCCACTGGAGTAAGATAAGAATGAAGTGACCCACCGGATCGACCTCCTAGCTGCAAGACTTCTTCACGACATGGTAGGAATGACATCTTGAAAAGGACTGATCCAGACAAGTTGTCATCTCTATGGAATATTCGATAAAATAAAAGAAAAAACTTCTTTCCTTCTTTCGTGTTGGTATTTTTGGAATGATTTTTTCCCCGAACACCGGAGTGCTACACAGCGCAGAACGCAGCAAGCAATACACACCAAATAGGCACTGGGTCCGAAAAGAATAAACTGTATCGCTGGCTCCGCTGATAATAAAAATAACATGCTCACTGTCTCCGTAACATCTTGCAACTCGTTAATTCACCATAAGCAAGTTGAAATGACTACGAGATCGAAACCGTTCATGTTTCAATTAACTGAACAAAAAAAAAAGCATTAGAACTCGTATCCTTATGGAACTCACAGCTGTGAAAGCACACAAATAAAAACGGATTAGAATTCACTTCAACATAACGCACCATAAATTGAACTCCAGGGAACGAGCTCTGTTTTTACTGCTCGGGAACTGCTCAAAGTTTAGTGAGCAAAGAATATGTGAGATCGAATCCCATCACCGACTTATATAGGACACTAAAAAAAGATCATTCTCAACATGTATCCAAAAACTTGAATGGGAATAGGGTTAAACAGGCAAGCTAGTAATAAAAAAAAACATAACCAGTTTTAAAAACATATTGAAGGTACGGGTGATTAGGCTTATGTTTCAATTTATCTTGAATTTAAAGGTTTAGTTTAAAGTGGTTTAAAGTACAGGTTAAGGTGGTCACTGTGGCTGAGTATTGGCGGCTCAGCCTAGTTGTTTGAAGTAGCTGATTTAGTCGATGACTGGAAAGGGAACCCTGGCAAAGTCCCTACCAGTCTATGCAAATGGGTAGCGTTAGATACTACCAAGCTTTTTGAGCGACTGTGGGATGTTTTGGATATTATCTCGGCCCCTGCAGTGGTGGGAGGTTTCCCGATTTGGCCCTCCTATGCTGAACTTCATTCTCTTTCAACGTCTAGTAATGTTCAAAATTGAGGCGGTTCATCTGTACGAGCATTACTTTGCTTCAAATGACGTAAGGCTCCAAGAAATTTAGTTTTAAAAATTCAAAGAAGGAGGAAAAGCCACGAATGTAGTCATTTTTTTGGTCTCGTAAATTACCTAGCAACTTTGTTTTCTGTTTGACTTTCGTTGCCTTATTCTGCTCTGTACGAAATTATCATTCACATTTAAAATTTTAAAATATAACCTCATAAAGTTCTGATTAGCCGAGAAGAGAGCGTCAGGTCAGCCTGTTTTATCTTCTTTATTAACAAAAGTCCCCCGTTATTTAATGCAGCACATTGTTGCTAGCGTCCCTTTAACGGGGATTTCGATCGGTCATAAAATGGGAACGTGCACTTTGTGCGTTTGCTCAGGATTAGCCAAAGAAGGGGGAAGGGATCGAGAGCTGAAGGCGGCAATTCAGTTTGTACCTACATGAAATGCATTGATCGTACTGAAAATTTTACGCGGTTTGTTGAGAACGATCTATCAACCTTAAGGGAATGTTGGGTGGCGAGAAGCAAAAATTGTTTCATCTGTTGAGGTTAGGCGGCTTTTGTGGAGAAGTTGGTCAAAACACATCAACTCCATAAGTCAATATTATCTTCAGGAAACCCATCTCACAAGATGCCAGGTATAATATTGGATAAAATAAAGTTTATTATTATTTGAACTTTATTTTATCCAATAGCGGATAAGAAATGGAACAAGAACAATACAAACACAAAACAAAGAGACAATTGGAGTTCATCACAGCAAACTGTAACAGTTCCTCGAATTCAAATCCAAATAACTTTTAAAATCTGTCGTTGAGAAAGCACTGAAGTCTGCAGTATTGAGCATGAGTTCATCTAAAGTAGAACGAAATCGGTGTTGCAGTTAACCTCCCCTCCCCTCCCCACACAATATGTCATGACTGCAACACGTTTGTCATCATGGGAAAGCAGATTTCGATACCACTGCTCAAAAACGAACTCGTTTGATGCTTAAGGTACGGTTTAACTGATACGAAGTCAAAACAGTAAAGGAACACAAATAAGCTTTCCTGTAATACTTGGTGCCAAAGCCCGGAAATAGGGCAGGGTCCCTTTAGATTTGTTTTGTAAACCCGGCAACAAGTCCGGGTCATTTGGATTTATTTTTTTGCCACAGTTCTGGACCGGGTGTCTCTAGATCTTTCTTTTTTTAAAAACCTCAATTATTTGAGATTTAAGGTGAAACGTGGATGAACCAGCAATCACTAAGCCTGGGCCTTAAGTTCTCATGTTTCGATTTTGCTTATTCCAGAAATTAAGTCTAACATGTTCAGCTTACACTGAAATGAAAAGGGGGATACGGTAAATCGATATTGCGGCTTCATTTTTTGGGTTTAAAACGTTAAGCCTAATTTAGGACTAAAAACCAGGTCTAGTGCTTTTTGTTCAATGTTCGGTTGGAATGCACTTGGTAATGTTTGACAACTAAAAAGGGGTTCGTTTGGGTGTTTAGTTTACATTTAGAATGCAATACCTGCTAATGTTTGTTCATGAAAACAATTTTTACTAACAATAAATGCTTGCTCATAAGAAGCAAAGTCGTCTTCAGGTGGAAGATTTATTGTCTCCAGATGCAGTCTCAAAGTCGTCTTCGGGTGCATGGTTTATGGACTTTCAGTAATCTCAAAGTCGTCGTGAGGCGTATGATTAATTGTTGTCCTTGGACGCAATCGCAAAGTCGTCTTCAGGCCCATGGCTTATTGTTTTAGAACACAATCTCAAAGCTGTCTCAAAGCTGTAAGCGGGTGGTTTATTGGCTTCGGGCAATTTCAAAGCAGTCTTCCGGCGCATGGTTTATTGTCGTTTTTGGATGCAGTCTCAAAGACGTCTTCGGGCGGGGGGGTATGAAGTTTTCTGAAGATTGGAGTCACTGTTTCAAGTTAACAGAGATTTTTTAATAAAGATTTTCATGGTTAGTGTGTTAAAAGTTGCATGTGTTTTCAGCTCAACATGATTCGCAAGGTGTGGCAAAGCATTCTTATGCAGTAAACATGAAATGTCTGTCTCCAGACAGCAAAACAAGTTAGCCAGCCAACGTGCAATTCTATTTCCTGCCATTCCGTAACTAGATTCCCTGGCAACGAAATGCTCTCGCGCTTGACATCCTTCGCCTCTTCAATTGACAGAAGCAACGCTATTTTAATTATGTTGCTAGGTGACAAATCAGAGGAAGGCTGGTCATGGCTGCGGGCAATATTGAGTTAATAAACGACAGAAAGTCCACATGCCGTCTCCCTTCCTTCCACCTCCTCCCCCGCTTTACAACGCCTGACCACAGTAATAACCAAACTAACTCTAGTGTAAAGTAGGGTTATCAACTTTGCCACGAAGTTTCCTACAACAGCCATCAGAGCGTGATTTTAATAAGGGCCAGTGGCAAAAGCAAATAAGGCACCCCATTACACGACAACAAAATCCATGGCATAGCTGTCAACTTGAAATTAGGACTCGCACACAAACCCACCAAATTCCAGCTCGACTCATAATAAGTACAATTTCAGAATAATAAAGCTAAGACCTGTGGTTGTGGGTCGAGTCGAGTGAAGCGGGACCCGTGTTACATGCCAATTTGCACACCTCGAAGTAAACTTGGTAACACCATAAAATCCAGTACTAAAACAAGTATTGCCTGAAACAATATTGCTTAGAGTTCCCTTTAGTTTTTCTCTCGTCTCGTTGTAGTTATGCATTAACGTCAAAACAATCATCGCTGCATTAGATTATCAGGAATGATTTTACAGGGTGGGTGCAGAGGTTGCGGGGGAAGGGGTTCAACCCCTTTTAAGTTCGGTCAGTAGGTAAACTAAGATTTTTTTCATTTCTCTTTCAGATTCGAGCGACATAATTTTTTTTTACTTACCGTCACCGTCAACCAGTCAAGAAACATTAACCAATGAGAGACATGAAACTACCATAATAAAGCAAATGAACATCCGTCATAGCGACTGGATCTTCAGTGAAAAACCAGTGTGCGGTCATGTCATATGTATAACTGACTATAAGACAGCTAAGCTTGCCACGATTTGGACAATCTCCTGGTAGATCAATGGTTAGTCACTATGTTGTCCGAAGACCCAGGTTCGATTCCTGACCACATAACGAAGCTTCAACGAAACCGTCTGCGTAAGAGCGCGTTTACGCAGCGACTCGCCTTTGCATTCTCGCAGCAAGAACTCAATCGCGATAGCAAAGGTGACATTGGCATGGTAACAACGCTAAATGGATTAGCTAAATCCGACATCGTTTGAGTAAATACTTGCGTCTTATAATCCGTGCCAATAATATAAAGAATACCTCATGGCGAAAGAATTTTCCCAAACGCTTCTGAACACACATTATTTGCTGTTTTCGTTGCGAGGGGCAGATATAAAACCGCCGCCATGTTGGAATTTGGGTGATTTCTAGCTTCTAGCTGCAAGAATGCAAAAGCGAGTGGCTGCGTAAACGTGCCCTAAGACTGGCCTTCTGAGAATACACGATACACTAATCTGAGAAAGAAAGAAAAGACAACTGCCCCGACTGTGAGTCGAACCCAGGACTTCCCACTTACTAGCTGGGCACTCTAACCACTGCACTACCAGGGAGCGGATACAAGCTATAGGCTCCAGCGGAGCTTAGTGACTGTTCAACCTGTTTGATTGGTGACCTGAAGGCACACAAGGAGGGAAAGCAACTTGCTTCTTGCCTCCACACTAGAATTACTGCGAGCAATGAACCTATACGGAAGTGCAATGAGTACAGCGCCCGGCTAGCAAGCTGGGTTCGAGTCCCAGTCGGGGCAGTTGACTTTTCTTTCTTTCTCAGATTAGTGTATCTTTTATCCTCACAAGGCCAGTCTGTAATGCAGACTGTTTGCTTCCATAAGTGTTACCCTATGTTTTGTTCTTTTTTAACGACGTGGTAATTTTTTTCGACTAGGTGGTCGCACACAGATTTTTTTTCACTACAGTCCACGGATGATACGATGGGTGTTCGTTTACACTTATAGGTGTCTGCCTCCGGTAACGAACATAGTGAGATATTTTTTCAGTCTTCAGTGATAACGTGGCGTGTGGCGTTTTAGTGCCTTGCTTTGAAAATATTTGATTGCTTCCGCAAAAACAACCCAATCATGCAGCAATACATCGGTGATGACACGGTTGGAGAAAAACAAAATGAGCAGGATCGGTTGGCTGTAAACCATAAAATTCGAACGAAAATGATTTAACTGCTGCTGAAATGAAGAGAGGAAAGTCGTTACTTACATAACTGTTGTAATTCTTAACTAGCTGTTCCTGGGGCGTTAATATACGCTGCGGTCTAGTCGGAAATCATGTTTTCACACTACCTCGATGGTTTATTGTCGCACTGTCGCAACCTGCGGAGGCACAGAGCAAGCTTTATCTCAGCTGGCTTTGCGTTAGTGTGCTTGGTGTTTGGTGTTCTCGGGAGATGTCGCCTCCACCCAAGCTACACTCACCACACGCCCACATGAAGACTTCGTTTGATGCTGGTTAGCTTTGGCACCGAAATGCTTTAAACAAATTTGATACAAGTTAAATTAGTAAGAATAGAGCCTGTAATTACGTTTGTGTTGATATAACACATTTAAACAGGATTTACCTTTGAAGCTGCCTCGTACACTCCTTCCTGGCCTTGTTTGGTGCCAGATGTCACTATGTGCTTCGTTGTGATGGCCAATTACTGCTTTCCCAAACAACTGATCATCGCCTCACTTCAGCGCAAGCGAAATATGCATATAGAAAATTAAATTCTGGTTAGAACAATAATTACATCATTGGTTCTGATGTGAGTCCTTTATTTTTCCCTCACGTACATTTATTTATTTATTTATTTATAATATCAACATACCGCCAGTTTCCTCAAGTTATGTAAAGGCCTATATTGCAAAATGCGTTTGGACAAATTCACACGAGGGCTTCCCTGTGTAGCGCTGCCGCTTCGTAGGCTACTTCTAAGAAAAGCCAATCAAGGACATTAAAAATAATTTATTTACGGGCTAAAAGAAAGAAAAAAACAATGCAAAACTTACTTTGCAGAAGCCAGGAAGTTCTTTACATGACGTTAAATACGTCAGAATTGGTGGATATGGAAACTGAAACCCACTTCCCTCCTCTCCTCCCCCCCATCACGGAGTGCGGAAAAAACCAAAGGAAGAAAAAGTCACAAATTTGCCAAGGGAAAAAAAATCACAGGAAAAAAGTCACAAAATGGTTAATTCTGTGAGTAAACGTCCATGGCCTTCGTATACTTTGGCAGTGAGTTTCTGGCAGTTCTGATTGGGGAGGCTTCAGAACGTGTATCGTTCCCGTGGTCCCTACAGTTCTGGAGTGTGCGCGGCCACAGTTTCATGCTTCGTGTATTCCGGTAGCGAATTTCATTGGGGAAGTTTTAGGATGTTTATCGTTTCCGTACGACCCACAGTAGCGACTGCTAAAGGCACTACAACAAAATGTGCCACTGACGTACACTTCACTCTGATAGCGTGAGCTTGATCACATGATCAATAAACGATAAATACCCAGAATCAATCAATTCCAAGTACTGAACGCGTAAATATAAGAATAGTCCTAAATGACGTGTCTCATGACCGAAACACATAATTTTAAAACATATAAACTCTTCTACTCGCAGTTACTTTTGCAAGTAGAAGAAACACGACATGGTTTTTAATCGTTCCTCTAAAATTACGTTGCTAAATTCAGAAGAACACGTTTTGACAAACTGTGACAAACAAGTTGTGACAAACTTGGATTAAAACAACTTGGATTAAAACTTGGATTAAAACAATGACGATCGCCTTAATTTCAGAAATCCTTATATAAAACCAGGGGTCAAAATTTCACAGAAAGACACATTCAGAGGTCAGATGTATGTTTAACATTAAAATGTCTTAAAATACTTAGTTTCCGGAACTAGGTCCCAGAATATTTAGTTTAACCTATATTGCAACGGAATGCTTCAGTAAATCCGGTTATTTCATTTCAATTTTGGACAGACAAAAACACACGTTTTGTGTCCTACTTCAATTTTAAGGAAGACTACACAAAACATTTTCTATAGTATTACGATGTTGCCAAAGGTTTACTACCGAAATACTAAGATATAAACCAGTTATATTGAGTTCACGTCCAAGATAATCTAATTGGGGGAAAAGAGCCCACTTTGTGCATCATGAGCTTTTTTTGGCTCGCTTCTCCAAAGTTGTTATTATGCAAGCTATGAACACACGTACGTAGGCATTATTAATAAATAATGTGTATGCCAAGAAATAGAGGGGTTGTCAGGGCTGATTACAATAACTTTCCTTTCTCGACTTTCTTTACATCCTACTAGTTAATATTTAATAGCAATACATGAAAGATGCAAAATTGTGACAGCTATGCGTTACTTGTAATACACATGACCTGTTTTTTTTATATATAAACAAATCGCCATATTTTAAAAGGTAAATCGGAAATTATTTAACAGAAATATTATACACTAGGTAATAACGCAGTTCAGTGAGTCCTTGCAAGAAAAAAATAAAGAAGTCAGTGAACTATCCCACATTGGTAAAAGCAGTACTGTAGGAAGTTCGTCGCACTGCTAGCCTAAGCCATATAGCGCCAGAAGAGAAGAGGGACAATTTTTCTAGGTAATTCCAACAGAAAATCCCTAGGGTTTTTTTTTTCACATGGCACAATCGACTCGAGGTATCACATGTCCCTTCTCGTCGCAAAGGTGTTGCTGCGGTCAGGTTCAAACCTGTGACCACCTGCACGTAAGTCGTCAGGGCCTTGTAAAGGCAGTACTGTAGTGATTTTTAAGATTCGCTGGTTCGAATCCGGCAGACGTCACTCGGATGAACCCAAAAGTGATTTGCTATGGGGTACTTATTTTATGGTGCATAAAATAAGTGTCCATTGCAACACCATTGCATTCCAGGCCTATACCGCCGGGCTGCAATTGTGATGTTTCTTATCGGGGAATTTGAAAACCAAACTTTGGGCTTTTACAGTATTTGTATGTCCACTTGCTGAGTATGCGAGCCTGTAAATCGAGTCTGTACAGAGGCGTTTTCCAAAATACCCAGTTTGAATAAACTATCCTATTGCCAACACCTTATATAGGATACGTGGCCTTGACTCACTTGAGCTGAGAAGATTAAAGGCAGAATTGATTGTGACATTTAAGATTGTCCACTGCTTGCTACCACATGATCTACCACTGTTTGAATTCAGCACCTATATTCGTACTAGGGGTAATTGTCTCCAGATTGTGATTCCTAAATTTAAACATAACTGTAGAAAGTGTTTCTTCTCCCTTAGGGTGGTGCCTGTGTTGAATTCACTTAGCACAGTCTAGGCTTGCTCGGTGAACGTGTTTAAAAGACTGATCAGTGATCGTAGCCTAAAGGCCTTTCTATTGAGAACTAAACATTGTCAGTGATTAATAATTGTTGTCCAGGATTTTGTGACTAAAAGTTATGTTATAGGGTGCCTTTTTTCTCACCCTTTTTGTTTTTTTGTTACAAGTATGTTTTTTACTATTGAATTTGACCTTGTTTTTTATTATAATACTAGAGGAAGCCCGTGCTTTGCACGGGGCCGATCACATTTCCCGGGACACATTTCCCGGGTCATTTTCCCGGCACTCTTCCCGAAGACTTGTCAGATTGATCGACCACTCATGCCTGGCTCCTTTGTGGCTGCACGTAGAGTGGGAGAGTGCATTTTCAATGCGGGCGCGAGGAGGGAGAAGTGGTTTTCCTTTTGGCTTTCCTTTAGGCTTTCCTTCTCCTTTTAGCCGGTCTCAGCTATTATTATAAAGATTTTTGCGGTAAGGAGTTAGTGGTAGCAATTTGGTATCCTTCCCTCTCGCAGTGCTTCTTATTATATGACTATAAACGGTCTTATTATTATTATATACTTTTGAAATATTTTTGAATTACCGTATACCCGCTTTTTTAATTCAGCTAAAAACAAATAAATATCAGTTATTGTTTGTAACTTTTATGACCGTTTTTTTTTTTAATTTTTTTATTTACAGGCTTAAAGTAGTGTTTCATTCCAGATGGCCTCACTAAAGCCACACGAGTTTTATGTGAATGCAAGTGTGCTGTCAAGGGCGGCCTACCTGGCCAAGATTCACCGATGCCATTTTGTCCAAGCGTCCCTTGTTGGGTTACAAGTTTGCTCTTCTCATCGACCGTCCTTTGCAAACCGATGCCCAACCTCGACACAACAACTCCGTCAGATGGTGCCCTACGAAGAGTAATCGTTGTGCCGAGGTCAGCTATCTCTCACTGTAGCTTCCAAAGAGATCTTGGTGCTGTATTGATTAGTACCGTCGACTGGAGCCTTGTTTATCTCTAGCCCGTGACGTGGAGAGCGCCTTTAATGGCCAAATAATTGCCACTCGCGGTCGGTAGATGCATAGGCGAGAGGGACCTGGGGACCAGACGGGACCATCATTCAAGGAAGCAGATGGAGCAAGGACGGACCGACGGACGGACGGACAGCCAAGACGGTAGAGACTCAAGAGACCAAGAGATGGATGGAGGTAACGATTGCTGAAATCAGCACAACGCAAATTCTGCGCAAAACCCACAGTACTCTGCTTAGCACCGAAAAAGAGCTTAAATTGCATGTTTTGTTCCTATAAAATTGGGATAAACTTTGGAAATTTCGTGGTAGTTCAGAGTATTTCTATGTCTCCTGCATGAAATACAAAATCTACGCATGAGCGAAAAACTCATTCGCGTTAAGCTTTCCACGTTTGCAAAATAGAACTGTAATTCCCATGAGATTACCCACGTCATTCCTTGTTCCGTAACATGTTGGTTGTGATTCTGTGATATGATTAATTTATTGCTAGACGGTGTAAAATATGTTCGCATTCGAAAAATGGGATATTAGAAGTATTCGAAATTTCCAGTCTGACTCTGAGCTGTTTACCTCTATAAAAGTACTACAGGATTAAATTTTCCCCAATGACACAATCTCACCCTCTGGTCCGACTTGGCTGATCAAATCTGATCCATTTGGCCCATTGACCCAATCTCACCCACTGTCCCAATCGCACCCACTGACCACAAGTGGCCCAATGACCCATTTGACCCACTGACACAATCTCACCCACTGGCCCAACTTGGCTAATCAAATCTGATCCATTTGGCCCATTGACCCAATCTCACCCACTGACCATAAGTGACCCAATGGCCCATTTGACCCACTGACA
>JAHWFP010004939.1:0-13111 GCA_023313725.1 Lithobius niger | reverse complement strand
TTCCAATTCTCAGCTAAAGAGAGGGAACGTGACGCTTCCACTCACTAAAACACAACACGGTAAAGTATTGAAGGCTCTCAAAGCAGGTCGAGAACTGAGCTTGAAACTTTCTCGTAATCAAACTGGCGGCATAATTCCTCTCCTACCCGCCCTGGCGGGGTTGGGCACCATCGGTGGTTTAGCTGGAGCAGCATCTGCAATCTCCAGAACCGTCAACTCGGCCAGGAATAACGCCAGGCAGCTGCAAGAATTGAAACGGCATAACGCCGCCATAGAGGCGCTCGCCATATATAGAAAGAAGGGAGCCTGACTTAAAAAACTTAAAAAAAAGAAGACGTCACAAAAAAGAAAAACTACCAAAAACCAAAACCCTGGACGAGGTTTTTATCTGAAGCACGTGTCCCATTAAACAGGGCTCTGACTAACGTAGATTTAAACAGATATGCCGAAAAATTAGGCGTTACCAATTACAGAGGAACGTTCAGCAAAGACCTCCTTCTTCAACGTCTGCGGCGGAATGGAGAGAGTGGCATAGTCAATTTACAAGACTCCTCAGCTCCAGGAAGCCACTGGGTGTGTTATTTCAGTCGAGGGCCCAGCTGCTGTTTTTATTTCGATTCTTTTGGTTTAAAAGCTCCTCTAGAGATCAAAAGATATCTCGGTGGTAACTTCCTATCCAACCACCGTCGTATCCAAGATTCTAGAGAGGTACTGTGTGGCCAGTATTGCTTGTACGTAATTCAACGTTTGTTCCAGGGTGAAAACTTTTTTCAAATTATCCATAATTTGAAGAAAAAAATATGAGCTTCGTCGATAAATTTGGTAGCTCTGCAAAACGGATCAAAACGGCATCGCATAATGGAGATTTCTTGAGCGGACCAGACACTGATTTTAATGCCAGGCAGAAGAGAATTACCAACCTAGCCCCTCCTATTTCTGACTCAGACGCTGCTCCCGTGACATTCGTTAAAAACGCACTTGGTTTCTCCAAAACTGTAGAAGGCAATTTGAGTTTAGCTGGAAACAGAATAGTTGATTGGGGGCTCCCACCAGTCAAAACGAAGCAGTCACTCTAGGCTACCTGAAATCTGAAATAGGTTTGAGTAAAGATTTCGGTGGAAATTTAAAGCTTGGCTGACAAGAAATTAGTAAATTTGGGTCAGCCATCCAGTGACGCAGACGCAGCGACCAAGTAATATGTAGACAGACAAGTAAATCGGATTAGGAGGGAATTACGAGTTCTCAGGCGCGTCTACTGTTTTCGTTCGAATTTAGAAACGAGAGATAATTTTAAATGGTTGTCAGAAAATGGCCAACAGTACATCACGGTTTCCGAACTCGGTCGGATAACTAAAGTAATAGCCCTTGCCTCACGAATCATATTCAATTCCAAGTGAGTTTGCAGGTCGGAGCTAATTCGGTTAAGACCATTCAAAAAATTGCTGGTGAGGCAGCCACCGTGGTCAGCTTCGACAGGACTCCAATACAACTGCAAATTGGGAACATGATTTTGGTTTCCAATTCAGGAGTCATTCTGACTGGGCACCATTTGTTAGAGGTACATTGCGAATTTGAAGGATAAGAGCATAAAAAAAAACCAAAAATAATATTAACACTTTTTTATTATTAAAGACCGCAAGTAACCAATATGAGTAACGATAATGTTTTCGCCCTGGGCCCTCACTCCACCGTTCAAGTCACTTCCTTCGGAGAAAATGCTGTCGTCAACTTCACGTCGGGGCAGTCCCAAATTGATTTGAATGCCCTCGAGTGGAAAGTCTTGTTAAAACATCACGACGATTTAAATCAATTAATTTTGAAACGTAGGGCCAACAAAGCTCATTTTGCTGGTGAAAATGAAAATGCAGCCTTGGGTGCTATTGAACAGATTCAAAATGTGATTCAGGTGTTCCTAAGTCCATCAACGAAAGCTGTCTTGTTAAATCAGTTTAATTCATTGTTAGTCAATGCTCTCGATTCTATGTTTCATGCAGTGCGGCTTGGAGAAAATAAAAGACTGAGGATAAAAATTTAACGGCGACGCTACTCGATTCGTGTTCTACACTTTCGATTGGAACATGATTCCGGTAACCCAATATGAAATGAACTTTGCAGAATGGAATTCGTTCCTCCAAAACATCCCGGAAATCATTGAAATGATTAAGAATCCCTTGGACGAAATTCAACAACAGTAAGGCTGTGGCGCTTTGCTGCAATCCGCAGATTAATAAAACCAAAATTTATTTTTGTTCATTGCTTAACACTTTACACCTGTACCCAAATCGGAAAAAAAACGGAAAAAAAATTGGGAAATTTTAATTTTTGACACAGCAGATCAATAGGGGAGGTCCAAATTCCGAAGAATATTGATTTTGGTGGAATTCTGACCATATTTTGAAAAATTCAAAATGGTTGCCGATATCTAGGAGAAAATGAGAAACTTGGCTAAAATTAATTAATTTTTTGTTTTATTTGTGCCCAATAGATGGAGCCATATGTTCAGTTGCTCACAGCATTCAGTTCATTTTTTTCAGTGATCATAGCACTGATCACTTGAGTTTTATTAATTTTTTGTTTGATTTGATTTGTGCCTAATAGATGGCGCTCTATGTTCAATTGCTCACAACATTCAGTTAGTTAAGTGTATTACAGTTATCTCAATAGATGGAGCTATGCTTCAGCTGATGGTGCTTGGCCAGCTTTCACTTTCGTTTGTGTATTTTATCAAACTCTCAATAGATGGCACTTCGTTTACTGCTTAGCACTGATCACTAAGTTAGTTAGGTGTATTACAGTTCTCTCAATAGATGGAGCTATGCAGTGGTTTGTCTGTGTTTTAGATTGCTACCATAGTACTTGGCACTTTTCAGTTTCGTTATTTTTTTTTATTAATTTTATCGTTAGATGGCACGATCCCCCCAATAGGTTTGTGTCATTCTGGATTCACTAAAATATCTCGCTTTGGTGTAGTAATGTGTTGTTTTGGGCCAAAGGGAATGGAAGCACATGAGAAATTAATCTTCGTGGATTAATTTTTACCCAAAATGCTTAAAAAAAAATCTTTATTACTGGAGGAAAATCAACAGGTGTTTTTGTGTTTATAAACTTACTAAATTTGTAGATAAGCTATTGCATATTTCATACTTACTTTTACGAGTGTCCATATTTTTTAAAAGTAGAATGTAGGTCAAGGTCATTTTCTGGAATCCTCCTAATGTCCCGTTAGAGCCCACGTTTTTTTTTTTTGATTTGGACCTTGTGGGCTCTAACGGGACATATCGTAGCATAGGAGGTTTTCCAGACGCCTTTTACTTAATCCAAAAATATAGCCTAGGACTGGGAAGGCTATACTCAAGGAACACTGCCTGAGAAAACCTAGGACTGTAAGATTTTCCCAGCGCTGTAGCGAGGTCGGGCCAACAGCGGTGTAATCGATGCGTGGTTTTTTTTTAATATATTCCACGTAAGCAATCGTGTAGTTTACGTTTGTGTCAAAATAGCTAGCCCTAAATTGACACAAACTTCATTACACGACAAACCAACGTGCGGTCCCCACTGGAAAACGATTCAGAGCAGGCAGTTAAACGCAACAATATTTCTTAGGCTAGTAAGATACATTGTTCCGTTTGCTAACCTTTCATTCTCGAAAAACAGTCGGTGGTAAGGGATAGAGGGGAAGAACAAACAGACAAACAACAAACAAATACAACGTGCCTCAAGTTCATAGGTGTCGACTATTTTACCGAATTATCATACGTCGCATTTTCTCTCTCGAAAAAAAGCTTCACGAAAAAACGTTTTTTTTAAAGCCCACTAAAACTTGTGTCAGGCCACGGCTTTTTCGGACGTATTAGTTAACCTACGATGGAACTAACGGCGCTGTGCAAGACCGAAACTCGCTCCACCCGAGGATTACCATACGCCATCAGCGATAAACTAACTCCGAATCACATGTGTTATAACAATTAAAGAACAGGACGAACAAACAAAAAATAGTGCGGCTCCGGGCAGTACGTAACCAGCTGAGGTGGCTTGAAAATTGTGACTGAGTCGCTCCACAAACCTCAGATTCCACGCTGAAAGGATGCACGCCTCGTGAGCCAAATCCACAGAAGATGTAACAAGACTGCGTAGCATTTTGTAAATAATAGTGCTCAAACCACGTTGCAGTTGATTGAATAATTCGTAGTTGAATAATTCGCAGTATAAGGAAGGCATTCGTATAAGATCGTAGCGTAATTCGTAAAATAAAGCATTCGTAGTTGAATAATTCGCAGTATAAGGCAGGCATCCGTATAAGATTAATAAGGCATTCGTAGCAGGATTCATCACTGGTGTGGTTGAGCACTGTGAGAATGTACGCCTCGTGCCGAATTTGTGGATGGTAGCACAGAGTAACGGCAAAGCAATCAGGTGTACAAATGAAGTTGCTTTTTCGAACTGTACCGTAATTAACAAGCCACCCATATCAAAAACAAAATCTGGTCGTACTACTTACATTTTCCCGTGATAACACAGCCGCAAAAATGAGGCAATGTTGGCGTGCAAATACTTTTTGTATGCAGGAAAGGTTTGCATTATTGACGTATGATTGACGCAAGTTGGCTTCGAAACACGGCGGAAGCATGTGTTCTTCACGTGAATAACATATGTGGGGAAAACCATTTAGCTCATAGTCATGACTTTGTATCTCGTGTACATTGATGTCACGCTCCAATTGACTTTAAAGTCGTTTCCGGATACTCATATAAAGAGCATCCTCCAGTATAGTTAATGAATCGTTTTCAACGCTGTTGTCCTGTTATAGCGGTGTGGGAATGAGATTTTTAACTCTGCAAACTTAAAGGAGGGTTGCCGCAGAATTAAAAATATTGTCATAGCGTCAGTGTCTTATATCCTGAGCATAATTGAGCACATTTCAGGTACTTGGGGGAAAATAATAATGCGGTACAAAAGCTTAAATTATGTTGAAATCGAGAGCAATGACCCACTGACAAAAATTAACTCGATTAGGAATGCCAGCTAAGCTGCTTTCAATGTAAAATCTGACCCCTTCAATAACGTTGAAAACGTGTTGCTACCTAGCTTCCCGCTCATCCCCATGTTAAATCCCATAGGGTGATTATTCATCGATACCGAAATAACGGGAAGGCTTCCAGCTATGAAATTGGACGAATGGGTGCAGTACAATACGAACTGCGTACCTTTTTTGATTTGGAGCCTGGGGACGTACTTATGCTTTAAAAGGCATAAGTACGAAAATATTGTTGTAACCATTGTTAATATTGTCGGCATCGTCTTTCATTGGACGGCCAAAGTTCGGACAATGAGAACGTGTACACTGACGTGCGTGCCTAGACACACACTAGTGTATCACGATTCATACAATAAGTATGATGAACACATTGTTTGCTTGTTTACCCCCATCCGGCAGTGGTACGTTTTGTGCATGTATCTGGTTTAGATGTTTAAAACGGGCACTTCTTCTTGTCGTCTCCTCCCTTCTTGACACTGTTTCAGGTCTAGTAGTGTGCTCTCACTATGCTGTTCTGTAATGTAGCTCTGTAATGGTAAGCTGCTTTGCGAAGAGTGGCTATTGGCAAGCAGTGTGTTTCTTCTCGTGTATGCATTGTGAGTTTTGGCATTTCTTGTTCTCTGTGTTTATGTGTTTTAGGTTTTGTATTTAGGTTTAGAGCGGGCGCATGACTCTGGGTCACAGCCCGAATAAACATATTCCGATTCTATTCCCCATCCGTAACATAGTCAGCAAGTGAAAGACAGAACAAGCCAAGAAACCAGGCGCCAAGGCTTTTATACACCGTTCTTTGTACAAAGTTTACTTGCAGTATTGGTACTAATAGCTTCAAAACCTTGTAAACATTCATATCATGAGGGGCCTGAGAAGCTGAGCGTTTTAAAGAATTTTGACTGCTGAAAGTGTCATTTTTGAGGTTCAAAAATGACTTTTTCGTCCAGTTTCGTCAGTGTTTTATCGTGACGCGACACGGGGCACGCCATACTTTTCGAATGATCCATAGTCATTAGTTACGCCATTTAATTTAGACAAGGATTTTACTGATTCATAATTTAACGACACTACTCACGTTTTTTTCCCATTTTAGTTTTGAGTTTTTGTTTTCAGCATTCTGACTCAAAGCAAAATGCATACGGTGCTACTTAAAACAAAAAAGAGAAACCGCTGTAGAAACAACGTGAAATTTGTAAAAATGGTACGCATACATCATGCATGTATTACTGTTTTGACGTTTAAACCTTTAACTAGCAAACTGATCTTCATGTGACTTCTTTTGAATCAATCGTGGAATTCGATCCAGCATTCAGTTGGTTTGGAGGTGACGACGCTGGTTACGTCCTGTTTCGCCAAATCCCGTTTCGCCAAAAAGAAAGCAGATTAACAGTTCTTGCCTCAGGGGCTAGTCCCGTTTCGCCAAATCAATACCGTTCACGAGGTTTTAGGCACACAAAACATTTAAAACATTTAAATACGAATATTTATAACATGATCATTATCAGACATTTATAGACAAACACCCGTTTTGCAGAATAATTTGTTTCAATACGTGCCTTGCTCGCGCTACCGCGCTCGCTGGGGCTAAACACAACATCAGAAACCGCAACTAATCAGAAATTACTTCCAGTTAGTCATGCCTCCTTAACTTATGCAATGTTAATTTTTTGAAGAATATTTTGATTCTGTGAAACGGGATTCTGCAAAACGGGAATTCCAGTTTGGGAAAGGGTAACCATCACGTGTATAACTAACTATTCTTAAAAGAGAACCTTGGCATTGACGTGTAGTGACGACCAAGCAATCTAAAACAATATTTAAAGTATACCACTGCTTGTCTCTGTTAAATGTTTGCCCTTTAAAGCCCCATTACATAATATAAGGTATTAAATTTCGTGTACGAAAAATATTGACAAATTCGTTTTGGCGAAACGGGAGTTCACCACGACGCTAACCACTGGGCTGTGCTTTCCTGGGACACCCTACATACCTTGGGCGCGCGTTTGGACTGTTTTTCGATTGCCGAGTGAGACGTAGCTGTACGGCAATGGGACAGTTAAAGGGTTAGTGCTATGTAAAGGAAAA
This sequence comes from Lithobius niger, assembly GCA_023313725.1. NCBI lineage: Eukaryota > Metazoa > Arthropoda > Chilopoda > Lithobiomorpha > Lithobiidae > Lithobius > Lithobius niger. The sequence continues at coordinate 5,997 of JAHWFP010004939.1, read as the reverse complement.
GTTGAAGAACCATTTATAGGAGCTACTTCTGATAAACCATTTCGACTATTGTACATACATCCGGTAGTACTTTTTGAACAAAATACGAATAAATAATTTTCTTCGAAATTATGTGTAAAACGGCTTCAGGGCACGTGGGAAACCATTTATTTTTTTCTTTTATTGATTGGTTGGGAAGGGAAACAGTTATCATTCGTGAAGTAAAAAAGTCGTTAAGTCATTTGTTTTGTGAAACTTGGGATAGGGGCCATTTACGTCTGCCGGGCCGGTGGGCCAAGTTGCCGCCAGTCCGCCCCTGGCAGGGACGTTAGACGATGTTCAAGTATACGGATTTCGAGTTAAATGATTTTCCGTTTTATTGTTATACTGTATACACTTTCTTCCAGTTATGCGATTTTCTAGTTAGATCATCCCTCGCTCCATAAATAATTATCCGCTGCCACGACACAATAGGTTTGTAGGTTGCAGCCCAATCTCCGGTAGGTGGATCGACTCGCTCTTTATTTATCGAAGGTAACACAGAGCTTTATTTACAACTTTGCACATGTAACTTGTATGCCAAGCACAGTATAACGGTAGCCGTAAAACAGAACAGAACACTGTGCATACACACTGTTAACGGTTCGTTACAACTTGGTAGAGGCAAAAATCAGCTCCGTCTTGAAAGTGTACACTATGCGTATAGCTCATACCGAGCGAGATCCTGGTGCATAAATCAGACCTACAATATAATGCAGATGCTTTCCATCTTATACGTTATAGACAGTTTGGTGCATGCAATCTGCGAGGAGGAAAAGCTTGCATCCAAAATGTCAAACAGTCCTGTACCATTTAACGAACTCTCGACACTCTTACAAGCACTCTACGGCAGTGAATTAGTAGGGCAGTTTAGGAGAAGGGATGGGGTTGTTAGCTCAGCTTGAGTCATGGTGCTCGACGAGTCCATTCGTTATTTGGGTGCAGATGTCGCTGGAAGCACTTCATGTCATTGTCACACGTAATTAAAGACCCATTTATTAATAAAGAAGAGACAGAAATTTTCGTTGCAACTTTAATACACGTCTGACGTTGGTTCAGCGTGTGATGATACCCAGCACCTTGATTGGTTGAATGATAATTAGCCATTGATTAATAACTCGTATTGATTAATTGCTGCTTCACATTGAGCCCGTTCACAGCGGATCGAGGGGATAAAAGGGCTTTTCATCTCTGAAGGTAAAAAAAAAAACATCTAACGCAATTGCTTCTTCGTCAGCAAATTTATTTCACTTAGCACTTGTGATTCCAGTACGTAACAAATAACAGCAAATATTAATAATAAATAAAAATAATAAAAATAAGTTTTTACCCACAGCCATTATGCTGGGACGGAAACGGTCCGAGGTTGGCCACTGACATCGTTCCCAAGCTAGATGGGTCTCTCTATAGGAAAGTGTGGAGGGGTTCTTGAGAAAGTCGAGATCGGAAGATGGGCAAGGAGCGAGCATTAACAGTTTCCGAACCCAGGGCATTCCAAATGTGGACAATTCTCACCGAGAAAAAATTATTAGATAAAAAGCGGCAAGCAAAAGAATATGTCATTCGCATTAGGTTATGAGTTTGGCTGATGTAACGGCTAACGGGCAATGGTAAATATTTTGCTTGTATACGTGACAGCATATATGATTAATTAATTATCAATGTAAACATTTATCGACATAAAATTCCCCCCGAAAGAAAAGGTAGAGATGAAGTGACGTGACCTTTTGTATGTTCACGGTCTTATAAAAGTTGTGATGTCCACCCAAACCAAAACTGGCATAAGAGAATCCGCCAAGTTTCTAAAAAGGATCGACCTTTAAATAAATGTCAATGTCAGAGGCGTAGGATTGTACAGTTCTAAATTCAAGGTGTTTTAGTAGTCTAAGAAAGTAGTCCGACATCGAAATTAAAGAAGTGAATAATGCACCAAGACTTTTGGCTAACAGAATTTACCTTGGCGGCCTTTCCCTGGGCGAATGATACCACTACTTCAAATGCCGACCTTTCTGGAAACTTGGCGGCTTCTCTTAAAACAGTTTTGGTTTTAGGAGGATCTTCCTATTAGCAGCTTCACGTTTCAGACTGTTAAACAAACGGACGTTACTTGTACTCTTAGCATTGCCTAAGGCCGATTTTAGTTCTGCTTTTTCATTCAGCAGAGCCTGGTAACTGGGATGGAAATCCGTTCAACTTATGCCTAGTTTATAATAGACTGGCTCCTCACAGGGCGTATTTACTCCACGATCTAGCTTTCGGTACCGGAGCTAAGGTTGGGCGAAGAAGGTCCGGGGAAAGGCGCGGGACGAAGGGGGATGGGGGCGCCTGGACTCGCCCTGCATGGGTGTCGTAAGGTGAAAACGAGACGAAAATGCTGCCCTCCTTCAAAAACAGAAATTCACAAGCAAACCCAAAATTTCTTTAAGTTAAAAAAAAAAACCTTGACCTTTAAGAAATCTTCTTTTGGCGAAGTCTAAATACAATCGTAATTCTGCATATCGCAAATATGAAGTACCGTTATGTCATAAACAACTTCGTAGCGTACAAAGTACCATTATAAACTTTGGTTTGCTTTTTGTTGCGTCACATGTGAAGAATGAGTGAATGAAGACTTAAGAATCATTTCCTATATTTTCAGTGTCTCAGTGGCGGAATCATTTTTGAGTAAGTTGGGTGATGGGGCAGTTTTAATCTTCTTCAATAGCGAGCGATAACGAATAGGTATTACTTATTAATACTGGCCCCAGGCGCTCAAACGCCTTGCTTCGGTACTGCTAGCTTTGCATTCCCGTAACGAATTTAGTCACGATGGCTAAAGTCTCGTTGCCATGGTGACAATGCTACCTGGATTAGCTGTCAATGACATCGTTTGGGTAAATTCTTGCAGTCGTGTAATGCGTGACAATGAGTAAAGAATTCCTCCCACCAAAACAATTTTCCAGTCGCTTCTGAATGCTTCGTATGAACTATTTTAGTTGCGAGCTATAACCATCGCCATTTTTGAATTTCAAATTATTTCTGACTTCTGACCGTGAGAATGCAAAGCGATATCGTTGAGTAGGCTAAATACGCCCTTAATTTGCAGAGTTAGGGCGGGTTTACGCCACGACAGTTTTCTCCCTCACTAGCTTTTACTTGGTTAATGCTAAATCTGCTGGCTGTTTCTCGCCTTTACAGAAGAATGCGGCTTTTGAGTTGTATATATGTAGTAACCATGGCCACAATGCGGACGGAGATCTTTTCCGCGTGCCTCATGACACTACGGACGATGTGTGCTACATGACAGCGTCGATTTATGACAACATGAAAACAAGTTTTACTGCAGTACAAGACGACGGACTGATTTCTGAATGCCGGCATTCGATGGTTTGTCTTCGATTCGATATAGACGCCACGTTGGATTTTGAATTCTCGTTACGAGCAGCTATTGATTATGCCATTGCCTGATCACTACTAGAAGCTGTCCTTTGAGCAGCAACAGCAAATTTTAGAAATAGCGTGAAATGACAACAATGTTGTAGCAATGTTTAAAATTACAGTTGCACTTTGTTCTTTATCCGTGTTGTTTGTAATAACATTTAATTTGTTATCTATTACCACATTCATTTAGTAGAAACGGATCATAAATAAATAAAGATTTCATAGCAAATAACGTTCGGCGAGCGAGATCTCGTTGCATAAATGCGTCCTTAGGGCACGTTTATGCAACGACTCGCCTTTGCATTCTACCAGCTAGAAGCTTGAAATCATCTGAAATTCCAGCATGAGGCGGATTTAGCTCTGCCAGCTCCCACGAAAGCAGTCAATAATGTGAGTTCAAAAGCGACTCAGAAAAAATTATTTCCTCAGGAGGAATTCTTTATCTTGTTGTCAAGGATTATTGTCAGTTATCTGAAATTCCATCATGGCGGCGGTTTTAGCTCTGCCAGCTCGCAACGAAACGAGTCAATAATTAGAAGCGGTTGGGAAAATTGTTTCGTCAGGAGGAATTCTTTATCTTACTGTCACGAATTATTAAGCCAGCAAGCATTTGCTCAAACTATGTCGGATTTAGGTATTTTAGGAAGCGTTACCATGGCAACGAAACTTTTGCCATCGCGATTAAATTCGAGCTGCGAGAATGCGAAGGCGACTAATTGCGGAAACGCTCTCTTAATTTTAGCTGCAAGCATGCGAAGGCGGGTTGTTGCATAAACGCGCCCTTAGTCCAGCTATCTAGGTTACGGAGAGCGAGAAGGCTGTAGTGCCTAAATGTCTCCCTAGTCCAAATTTGGGGTTTGGATGGGGCTAACTAGTGGTTTTAACCCCAAGCTGTCGCAAAAATCTCTGCGTGCTAGTCGCTGGAAATCCTCTTACTCCTTCTTGGTCGGCTTTCCACCTGGATCCGCAATTGTGGAGTCGAAAGGATTTGGAAGGACTCAGCTTCTTTTGTTGGAGACTTGATGGGCTGTGGTGCAGTAAAACGTGGTACACTAATGGATGCGCCCTTTTTCTGGTAACTCCAACTTACGGTGCCTCGCCAAAGACGATCTTTTGTTATCTTTCTCCGAGCAAAATGGTCCTTTCATACCTCCTTATTTTCTCGCAACAGATGAAGAGGGCCGTTTTTCTTGATCTGTGGCCTCAGGCGTCAGGTTTTAAAGAAGGCTTTCCAATATGACCTTTTATGTGCGCGAGGTCAAGCACGAGCCCCGTATCATAGCTTTCTCATTACTGCTACGTTTAGCTTTTTTTATTATGGGCCAAAAGGTAATGGCGGCGGCCCACCTGGACTTTTTCGCACCATTATTTCATCGTTGTTTGAGCCTCTTTGAATGGAATCGTTGGCAATCTATATTACTAGAAGCGAGCTAGTGTGTCGCCCATCAAATAAATGGCGTTTAATAGCTTCGTGTAGTTTGCGTGAAGTGTGCATAATGTAGGTATAGGAAAGGAAAGCAGCCAGTGGTGGTAGTCGGGATAGCAGCAATACTTGGATGGCAGAGAATTTGAGGATGGAAGGGGGTGCATCAGCTAATCAGCTTAGTAGCTGCTTTTATAGGGGCAACGGGACGGACGGCATGGTTTTATACACCCACCAGTGTTTATCACGCAACAGGTAGTATACACTGCCCAAACCTCCTTAACCAACATGTCTTATCATAATGACCACTCGTTGTCAGTAAAGGCAGACTGAACGGTGGCACACGGTCAGTTCAGCTAACCTAATTCTCAGTATGGGTCTACTTATTTACCAGAAGGACATAATGGACCATCCTGATGGACACATTCAGAATGTTTGGATAAAGATTTCTCGCCAGACTCTGGTGGTTTACTGCACATTATTGTAAGTTCAACACGGTAAAAAAGTCTGCAAACCATGTCGAAAGAAGCACACCGATTGCATTAGTGCCATTCAACTCGTTGGGCTCATCAACGTGCTACTACCTTAATTTTTAAATGCTCAGTTTCGTTAAGGAATAGAGTGGCCATGGTTTACATGAGTGGGGGATAGAGCGACCACGTAAACATGGGCGGGGGGCACTTGTTTTGTGAAAGTGCTTCAAGTATATATATTGCACATGACCATACTTTAGGTTCGTTACTCGCTCCGTTAAATCTAGTGCGTAGCATCGAAATCAACTATGACCGAGGGTACACGGAGGTTTTTTACGTTGCTTTATGTTACGTCGCTTTACCTTACGTCGACTTGAACTCGCATCGCTTTAGGAGAGAGGTGGTTACACGGAGGTTGTAGTTAGAGTAAGTTAAAACGACAGCGGGGGTTCCTGCGTCGCGTTTATCTAATCCCCCCATCAAGCAAACCCCTCTTTATTGCCAAGTCCCCATTCAGCCAGCTGGCTTTCGACTTCGTTTTAACGAAGTGACAGGTTGCCGTCCTAGTTTCGTGACGTTTCAGCGCGCTCATTTCAACCAATCAAAGGGAAGCAATCCTTAGAGCGACGTAGAAAATGGGTTTTAGGTGGGTACACGTAGGTT
>JAHWFP010004918.1:0-11199 GCA_023313725.1 Lithobius niger | reverse complement strand
TTAAAGTGGAGGTTTGAACCTTAAAGTCAACGGACAACGTTTGATCTAAGTGGAAATTTTTCATAGCAGTTGCGATCGTTCAAACACAATAAAAACTATCACACCTCAAAGATGGTTGTCATTATATGGACACAGGGTTCAGTACCTTTTCCCTATCACACAACTAAGCTAGTGTTTGGGCTTTATGCCCGAGAAATACGAGTATTTAAAAGTACATAAATACAGAGTTCCAATAACGGCAATGGCGGCCATGTTGAAGGTGCGATGTGCTTTTGGGGTGATCTTCAAACGTGAATTACTGCTAGTTCCTGGTGGAAAGTCCGGATTTGGGCTTCCCCAGGCATCTTGTATTTGGGCACGCTATAGATGTTAAAAATTTGGAATGATTCTGTCCATTAACAAAAAAACGGCTAGATGTGCCTCGGCGAGGCATTTTGGATGCCTCAAGAAAAAAAATTTCAATTTTCTTGAAAAACAGGCGTTTTTCGGTGGCGCTCGTTTACACCACACCACGAGGGGGGGGGGGGGAGCTTTGCTTGAGTGATAAATTACGATCTTCCTAAGAAACTTATCCCACAACCGGCGAACATGCTGTTTTTCCCGCCGTCCAGTCATTTACGCAGCGTGGCACCTGGCCAACTGGCCGGCGCCATCTTGAAAATTCCAACAATAGCCTCAAAGTAGGCTATCCCGTCTTCTCGACACTAACCAACAAACACAGCACGCGGTGCTCAGCCGGCGCCACACGTAATGCTTCGTTCACAGAATCTAAGTGATGCCAGCAACAATAACGTTCAACATCGAAGCAAATATAAAAAAAAAAGCCCAATTTTACCTAGGGGGAAGGTCAAAATTGGTTTCTATTGCCTAAGGAAAATATACACTACCTGTAAATTAAATTGCATTCAATTCTTGAGTACTCGTTACCCTGGAGGTTTTTAAACTCTCCAGATACGCCCAGCTCAGACACCCATCTGCGCATGCGCGGGTTTGGCGCGCGCAGGCCCTCCATAAATAGTGCTACGGCATCAGCCAGCCATCTACTTTTCCTCTCGATATGTTAGCCATGATGGTGACTCGAGAGGGGAGGTTGGATGGGTATTTACAGGTAGTGTATATTTTCCTTAGGCAATAGAAACCAATTTTGACCTTCCCCCCAGGTAAAATTGGGCTTTCTAATTGCCGGTAGGAAAATATCCACTACCTGCAAATTAAATTGCATTTACAGCAGACCTCGTCAGTATAGGTGGCGGGCACCATCATGACGGGCCCTTAAGGGTGTGAGCTGGGTCCCCGGTGACATAGTTGTGGTTGATTGGTTGCAGACGCAACATTCTCTGTTCACGGCCGACTTTCTGCGCAAGGCAGTCGGAGTAGGGAGGGAACTTTCAATAGCCAAAGCGAGTTGGTGAGGAAGTTCAGGCGAGTTTACCAGATTCCACGACTTGTTTGGTTTTCAGTTGATGGTTTAACAATTTGGCTGAATTGCAGTAGAGTTCAACGGGATGTCAATGAATGCTTGAAGTTAGGTTCTTGAGGTTTATTGTTGAGAATTCGAACTTCAGAGAGGTGAAGAAGCGGCAGACCATTGTGAATTCAGAATCAATTAATATAGATGCTCAGGAGCGAGAGAGGGTGTTCAAGGAATAGTGCATCAGCTGTGGATGGGTGCTTTGATTTAGGAGCAGTCAAGCAGGTTGAAGAGGGATTGTGAGTTTCCGATGATGGATGAAGCGTGAGAAGGGCTTGAGTGATTGTACGATGCGTGTAATGTTGCAGAGTTGGCGAAGGGTCAATGCAATGTTGTCCCCCAGAGTCATTGAGATTGGAGCAGCAATATCGGGAAGTGAACGTTAGTATGTGGGTGGACCAAAGGAAATCTTTGAAGGGCAGCATGTGAAGGGGCAAATGCCGAGCACACTGTCATGAGCGTGGAAGTGCGATACTCGGTGGAAGTGCGATACTGCCAGACTTTTGGGTGCAAGACCGTTAGTGGCAATGAGTGATGCGAATTGATGAAGCACCACTGGTTGTGGTTCAGAAAATTCGGGTTGTAAGTTGGCGAAGGCATCCAAGCAGATTTAGTGTTGGTTAAGGAGCCGTGTGGCTAGTCATGGTGACAAGGTGTTTCGTCATGATTGACAGATTGATGAGTCAAACATTAATATTGGATAAGTCGAATTCCCAAAGATTTGGAATAAACGAGACTTAACCAGTGGAATGTGAGGCGTAAGGCCGAGTGATAAAAAACATTAGCCGGCCGGAATTTCTTAGGGTGAGCAAGAAACGGGAGTCCACGGTAGTGCTAAGGAGTTTAGCTTTTGTCGTCCATGATCAAGTTGGGTGTAAGTGACGGGGAGTCGTGAAGAAAAAAATCAGCTTCATCATGATGCAGCAGGCGGTTGGGGATGGAGACAGATTTTTCCAGAGTTTGAAAGAGTCGTGAGACCATGGCGGTCACAGTGGTGTGGTGTGATGGACTAGGGCACCATGAAAGACCATCATGATTTGATTGGTGACGGTTAGCTTAGTGACAATGCGTGCGTGTTGACGGAAAATGAACGTGTTGGTGAACGAGAATGGAGTTCGAGGCGAACGTCTGCGACGGTAGCTTGTGGGATGGAGACGTTGCGATGTATTTATTCAGTAAAGGGTCGGCGATATGAGGAGACCTTCCCTCCATGAAACCAAGCCGAGGTGGTGTGAGGGAGGTGAGATGGAACGAAGTACGGGGCAATCATGTGAAGTTTCACGCAGTAGTTCCAAGGAACGAGGCAGAAGCAAGGTGAGAGTTCAGGGTTGGCGTTGCATCGATTTGTTGTATGTAGTCCATAAGTTTCGAAGGCAGTGCCAGGTGGTTGTTGTCCTGGTGAAGGTGGATGATTGATCGAGGAGGCAGAGTTAGCGGCGAGAGAGGGGTGGATGTCAGCAGCATTCGGTTATCCCAGGCGGACGCACATCCGAGTTCGGACGGCAAGGGCTCGTGGATGACGATCAGGCCGGTGGACCATGAGCAGTAGGCGAACCACGAACGGGCGGTAATGGACTTGAAGGCCGGCCAGGTCAACGGACGACGAACGGCTTGTGAATGGTAAAAAGGTGCACGAACGCAATCAGCTTGAGCGGTAGTAGGCTAGCGAACGATGAACGTAACAACGAACGAAGATGGGGGTGGGCCTGAGTGGTGAATAGCTGACGGATGCTGAACAGGACAGGCCAAGGATGCAAGAGTGAACAATGAACGGGAGCCTGAACGTAAAAAGAGCTTGAATGATGAGCAGGGTGCCAGAGAGTGCAAGGAGAAAGACGAACGTCAGGTTGGCTGGTTATGGGGAACGAGGCTTGTTGAAAATGAAAATCGGCAAACAAAAGCCGGCGTGTGGTGACGAGTGGCTGGACTGGCAACAATGAGTGATGCCGTGAGCTTCAATGAACGCGAACGACGAATGCGAACGACGAACGATGCGATGAGCTTCAAAGATGTCAATGACGACCGTGAACGACGTGTTGATTCCTTCAGGGATCAAGAACGACGAGCGGGAACGCTGAACTGAGTGATGAGTTTCAAAGATCGATGGAGAACGGCAGACAACAGGAGCGAATGGCTGTGACGGCAAGGCATGAACGGTGGACGGGCCAACGACGGGAGAGGCGCCTCAGCAGAAAATCTTCAGGGTGGCCTGTAACGGCGAGTGGGTGCTTGTCAACGAGTGGGCTGCGAGCGACGAACGGGTTGTGAGCGGCAATCGGCTTGAAAGACAGTCGGGCCCGAGCAGAGATTCTTCAGGTAAGTTTGCGAGTGGTGAATCGATAAAGAGGAATAGTGACAGATCCGGTGAACGCATCACTTGACTGTTGTGAACTGGACGTCTGGAATGATGAGAATCTTCGTTCGTGATATTCGTGATGGGCTGGAAGGCCGAGAAGGGAGAAGTCTTCCAGAAGACGACTGCATGGGTGGCATCCATTATGAGGCGAACGGTGCAGCCAACAGTGGCCCCGATGTGTAAGTGGTGAGTGGTTGACAATCGGGTGAACGAGCGAACGAACGAAGAACGGAAGTCTGTAACTTGTGGAAGTCATCTTTTTGTGGAGGTTTTTCTACCTGAGGGGATGACCTGCAAAAGAATGAACGAACGCTCCTTAACCTGGTAGGGTGAGTGGCGAACGAGCAACGGGCGAGAACGTACGGGAGTCCTCTTGGTGTAGCGGGCGAACGGGCGACGGTCTCTCGGTGACAATGTTGATGCAGTGACGGCATGAACGGCGGCGGCGCGGCAACGTCGAGCCAACGGACGGCGGTTTCCTGCCGGCTTGGTGAAACAGGATGGTGGCGATAAAGCAAGCGAACGACGGCTGCGAGTAGTGATCATGAAAGCAGCAGCAGAAACAGCAGCATGGATGGCGTTGATTGAGGGGCGAACGGTGCAGTGAACGGTGATGAACGATGCCACAAACGACGGGCAACATCTTCTTAAGTAGGAGAATACTTTGTCGATAGAAGACCACAAACGAACGAACCGATGAATTCTTCATGTAGCGGCGGTTCTTGCGAACGGGAACGACGGAAGACCTCTTCTTATAGTGGCAGGTCTTGCAAACGGGAACTACGAACGGGAACGACGAACGGAAGACCTCTTCATGTAGTGGCGGGTCTTGTGAACGGGAACGGCGAACGGGAACGACGAATGACGAACGGAAGACTTCATCATGTAGGGGCAGGTCTTGCGGCAGTCACAACGGGACAAGATGCACGAGGGGAGAGTGACGGGAATCAGTTTCCGAGTGGCCAGAAGAATAACGAACACTGTTACTGAAGAATAACTGGAACACTGGTCCCTCCCTGGCGCCGGCCAACAGCCGGACAAACCAGGCTGCACACTGCCAGTCCGGTGTCACCAGTACTGCCCATTCAACTCGATCCACAATGAGCTTGTCTACGCAACGTCCAATTAAAGGACACAGGGGAAAAAGATACGGAAAGAACGGGCCCCAGTTCACACTGAACGCATCCAAAAACTCTGCCCCTGGGCAGCGTCCCCACAACCCAAATCGCTGCAATTGGGCCGTCCCCTCCGATGCGAACACGTCCACACCTGGCATCCCAAACCACCTACAAATCTTTTGGAACGCCACAGTACACAATCGGCCTGAAGTCAAATCTGTCCCAAAAATTTTTAGATAGGCCATCCGCTGTCACATTCAACTTCCCCGGCACAAATGCCGCCTGTACCAAACAATCCAACTGAATTTTACGCTGCTCTAGGCAACGGACCATGGCATTAAGCATCTGGGACTTCGTCCACCCTTGACGATTCACGTATGCTACGGCCACCACATTATCCGAAAGGATTCGCACGACCTGTCCCCTGACCAGGTCTCCAAACACGTCTAGCGCTTTCAGCATAGCCAATAATTCTCTCGTATTTATATGCAAGGCAGCATCCCTGGGCTGCCACCTCCCCTGCGCTTGCGAATCCCCAGGGCTGCTCCCCAGCCCATGTCCGTAGTGTCCGTTGGCACCACTACTGCGGCCTACACAGAGACCCAGGATTTTGCTACCACTGATCGACTCAGAGCCTTCGCTCACCAGTTCAAATCCTCGCAAGAGCCTTGCGAGAGGCTTCCTCCGTGCACTCCCGCACGACACCAGGTCACCAGGTCATGTTGCCACCAACGCGTGTGCAACTTGCCGTTCTCCACGGCACACAACAAACTTTCTGCCAGCCCCAACAACCTTTGAAGCTCCTTAACAACCGTGACCGGGTCTCGTTGCAGTCCTGCAACCAAGCGCACCATACGAGCCTGTTTCTCAGGTGGCAGCACAAAACGGCTGACTTTAGATCAAACATCATACCCAAAAATTGCAAAGCCTGCGAAGGTACCAGCATACTCTTTCCGTAATTTACGAAAAAGCCTAACTTCCGCAAGGTTTCCAACACTCTCCGCACATCCCACCGCACACCTGCTGCGGACGGGCCTATTACTGCAAAATCATCCAGGTAAACGAAAATTTACACACCGGCCCGGCGCAAGAAGCGCCTCACCACTGACATAAGCTTCATAAAGGTACCCGGGGCTGAAGCCAACCCAAATGGCAGCAGACAAAAGCGGTAAAGACATCCTTGCCAAGAAAACATCAATAATCGTCGTGCACCGTCCCTTTGCCACTGCATAGTACGCTTGAGACAGATCGATGGTAGCCATCCACCACCCTGGCTGTAAATGCTCTACTACCCTCGGTAGTGTATCCAAGTAGCACTTCCGTACCACTACAAACTCATTCGAGCCTTTCAGGTTCAAAATTGTCCTGATCGAGCCGTCTGGCTTTGCCACTGAAAAAATTGGCGACACAAATCCTACACTCCCGTTTTTCACTCTCTCAATTACACCTTGAGCTAACATCTCGCTCAATTTCGGGGCAATCTCCTTCGCATCGTCAAGTAATGGCGGCCTCGCCGAAACCTCCCTCAGCGGTGGCGTATTTCCCAACTCTAGGCCAGCACCGTCTACAATATCCAACACCGCCGGCGACGCCCCAATGGCCGCCCACTCTGCCCTATGGCCTCTTAAACTTCCAACACACCATGTGCTCATTATTTCCAAGCTCCGTTCCAGCGTTTGTTTTCCAACAATTCAACCGCACACACAACAAAAATCATCTACTCACCCTCGGTAGAGCCGATGCCTTACACGCCCCAGCGTTTCGCATCGCCCAAAAAAAATATTTTTAAAACCGAGCCATTCGTACTTCTTTATCACCACCAACAACTACTTTTTCCACCGTCCGCCACTCGCGGCTCCTGTCGGTTCAGTCAGTTACCGACTCCGACAATGGGTTTCACATATGAACTCCCAAACACACTTCTCTTCCAAATTCCGCCACACCAACCAAAAATAAATACTACGAACCTGACAATCCGTATTAAACCACTGCCGCCACGTTCTCAAGAAGCAATTATATCCACGTGCAGACGTACTTGGCCGGCCTAACAGGCCGCCACGTTTTTCATTCTCACAAAATCTGCCGTTACCATGCCGGCCGCCATCTTAATACTCTCCAACCAGTATCGATAGAAATACTCTAGCATTACATTCCTCGAATGTAGTGTTCCCCTGGAGGTTTCTTCCGGTTTGCAGACGCCTGCTTGCATATCCCACCGCGCATGCGCAGCGCGGTCCTCCCCAATAAAAGCGACAGCGCGCACGCTATCGGCATTCATTTTACTCTCAATGTGTCAGGCGGTGACTCGAGAGGAGAGGCAGGGCGGGAGTAAGGTTAAGTATGTTTTAGGGAAAAAAGAAACCATTTTTAGCCGACCAGGCTGGGGGCTGGCAAAATGTTCTTTCTTTATTGCCAAAACAACTTAACCTGGTAATTTTAGCATTACCAGTGTTGACCTCGTCAAAGTTGGTGGCGGGCACCGTCTGACCGAGCGCCCCGGGATGCAAGCAGACTTTCCCCCATGAATTTTTTATCTGCAAGAGAAAAATTCGCACTTTATTCAGAACAATTGGGCTTGACAGGAATTTGGTCTCTTCGTGGGAATTGGTGTCCCTGAAAAGGACCGTTGTTCGAGGGTCTTGCTTCTGGCTGGATGGAACTTGTTTCCCTCATGGATCTTGCTTCTGCTTCGTTCTGAGTGCTTAAGGGGGTTTGACCACGGTTCTGGCTGCGACGATTGGTCCCAGCCAAAGTAGTCCGGATTCGTCCTTCGTCATGTGTCTCAGGTAGTGAGATGTGAAGGTGGATTGGTGGCGCTACGATGCTGCTGCCAGGATTTCTTCAATTGGGGTGGCGTTGTGGTGGGCCCAAGATGTGGATATAGCACTCACTTCGTGCACCGTCACTCTCATGCTCTAGCTCAATTCATGTTTGTTGTAAGGTGCTGTGATCGTTTTTTTTTTTTTGATGCAGTAGTTCCCGATACTTTGTGCGACAGGGACGTTGTCGTTTGGGGTGAGAAGTCCCATAGAGAAGATGGCGACAGCGGCGGTTGATCATAGGGACGTCGGACGAAAGTCGTGTTTTATTATCAAGAGGGTTTCCAGGTTGGTGGTCAATTATTGCCAGGCTGGGGAATAATGGCGTAATCTGGCCCCGACAGGGAGACCAGTTAGGCACAAGGCTTCATTGTGGTTTTGCGGTAGATGCTTCTGCTCCCGGGAGATGGGACTCCGCTCCTTCGGTCGGGGGTGGCGGCGTGCTTCTGTTGGGAGCGTTGACCGGAGCGGGAGCGAGGAGCGTCGGTCAAAAAGGGCTGCTGGTTTCAGTGTTGGTCGGCGGCAGTGTCGTTCTCGCGGCATGGGGGTTGATGACGCCGTATCTTTGTGCCAATCGTCCGGGGGACGGGGGTTGGCTTGATTATTCTTCGAGAACGGGTGGATTGAAGACGTGGCTTGCTTTTGCGGCTTCGGTTTTCTCGAAACGTCAAGGTGAGGAGTAAGTGTAGGGTTTAAATGACGGAAGAGTGTTTCTGACTCATGGATCGGTTGGTATCTGAGTCGGTGACGTGTGGAGACGTTTAGGTTGTTTGCAGACGACAGAGCCATGTCGTGGAGGAGAAGGGCGTTGTTGAACAGCGCTCTCGATGCCCAGTTCGTGCTAAGTAGCGAAATTAGTTTTTTAGAGCTGAGAAATCAGGGACGACAGGTTCTTGAACTCATCATGAGTGACGTCGGACGACAGCATTTTGCATAGCGCGTTTATGGCCGTGTGGAGGGCATCTGCTTGAGGGGCCGCGAGTAGGCTTAGTCGAAGGCATATGTCATTTTCGTATAGTACGAAGGTTGGGACGTCTTATTTTTTTTTGGATATCGACAACGAGAACCTGGAATCCATCTTGATTTCGCTGCAAGCAAATTCGTACTCCGGGTAGGTGTCCAAGTTGTGGGAGTAGTGGCGCCGTCTCCGACGGATAGGTAGAAGCTGTTTTCACAGCCAGGGCGTGGCGTAGGAGGTTCTTTGTTGAAAAGAAGGGGATCGCCTTTGTCTAGTATGGGGCCTTCGTTGCGGAGGAGACATGTTAGGAATGCCGTTGATTGACCCAGGAGGCAGCGGGGGCTTGGCGTCTTTGTCTCGTGAGGCAAAACCCAAGGCTTGTCGTTTGGCCACGGTTCATGAAAGGGGCGTCCGGTATCTTAGTGGGCTTGACAGGAAGCAGTCTTGGATAGTCTGTTCGACAGTCTTTAAAAGCGCTGCGTGCGACAGGGTGGATTCATCTGGGGTGTCGTTCGGGAAACTGATGCGTTTCTCGGCAGCAGGGGCAGGCGACAGAGGGTGACGCGATGACAGTGTGTCGTCCGACTTGCGCTTGGGTGCCGTAGCCGGGGAAGAAGAAGCGACACACCTGTGCCCTCCGTGGCTTGACGTGGACGAGACCCAGTCCTGGGTACGGGCGTTGCGTACTGATGACGTGCAGGAAGGAGGCGGCATGGGATTGACTTGTAGGTGACGGACGGTGTCATGTACGATTTCCCGTATGACACTGCGGCTGAAGTCTGGGACAGTCTGCCCGACAGACTTTTAAAAGAGCTGCGCGACAGGGTGGATTCAACTGGGGTGTCGTCCGGGAACCTGATGTGCTTCTCGGCAGCGGGGGCAGGCGACAGAGGGTGACGCGACGACAGTGTGTCGTCCGACTTGCGCTTGGGCGCCGTAGTCGGTTATGTACGATTTCCTGTACGACACTACGGCTGATGCTGAGGCCTTTCCGGGAGGAATTGGACGACAGGTCGAGTGGCGTGCTCCGGTCCGGAGAGAGGGCGAGTGTCGCACGGTGGAGGTTCTGTTTGGCGGCCCGGTAAGAGTCCTTGGTGACTTGAAGGTCGTGCTGGAGGGACGACAGGTCCAGAGGGGCGGGAGGCGGCGTGCACTGGTCCGGGAGGAAGGGAGATTTAGGCGATGCGACAGCAGGAGCGGGCGTGCCATTGGGTAGGTGACGTGCGGGCTGGGTCGTAAGCGGCGTGCAGCAGCAAGAGATGGAGACATCTAACGACTTGATTCTTCATTCAGGGCATGGGTTTTTTTTTTTTTTTAACCATGCCAAGACGAGCAGCAGTTTGGACAGCAGCCGGTGATTTGAATGTCGCTTTAAACACGAGATCAGTCATGGACGAGACAAGTAGTAGGAAATGTAGATGGTTTCCAACTCGACTCTTCACTCAAGGCGTGGGTTTAGGCCACGGATGAGACGAGCAGTAGTGTGGGCAGCAACTGAAGTCTTGATTATAGATCGGACGTGGGGCCAGTCACAGTCGAGACAAACAGAGTGCAAACGGCTTCCGTCTTGGTTCACTCAGACGTGGTTTCTGGCCACGAGTGAGTCGAGCAGCAGTGGACAGCACAGGAGACCTAGGGTTTCACTCGAGACGTGGGGCTAGCCACGGTCGAGACAAGCAGCAAGAGGTGGAAACGCCTTCTGTCTTGGTTCACTCAAAACGTGGATTCAAGCCACGATTGAGACGAGCAGCAGTGGACAGCAACAGGTGACTTGATTTTCACTCGAGACGTGGGGCTAGCCACAGTCGAGACAAGCAGCAAATGGTGTGAACGGCTTCCGTCTTGGTTCACTCAAAACGTGGGTTCTAGCCACGACTGAGATGAGCAGCAGTGGACAGCAATAGGTGACTTGATTTTCACTCGAGACGTGGGGCTAGCCACAGTCGAGACAAGCAGCAAATGGTGTGAACGGCTTCCGTGTTGGTTCCCTCAAAACGTGGGTTCTAGCCACGATTGAGACGAGCAGCAGTAGCACAGGTGACTTGATTTTCACTCGAGACGTGGGGTTAGCCACTGTCGAGACAAGCAGCAAATGGTGTAAACGGCTTCCATCTTGGTTCACTCAAAACGTGGGTTTTAGCCACGATTGAGACGAGCAGAAGGGTCTTGAGTCTTGATCCCGTCGATAGCATCGACGAGGCGTGTGTTGGGCGGCGATAGGCCGCACGTTCTTCGAGCGACAGAGGCGAGTCGTCGGTTGTGTCGTTAGGCAGTGGCATCTGAGTGGGCTTGGACGGGAAGCAGTTCGGGACCGTCTGCTCGACAGTCTTTAAAAGAGCTGCGAGCGACAGGGTGGCTTCATCAGGAATTGTCGTCCGGGAACCTGATGCGTTTCTCGGCAGTAGGGGTGGGCGACAGCGGGTGGTGCGACGACAGTGTGTCGTCCGGCTTGCGCTTGGGTGCCGAGGCCGGCGGGG